>JAOWAZ010333176.1:0-11535 GCA_028565935.1 Goniobranchus fidelis
GTTGCCGCCGCCGCCCCCCCCCCCCACCCTCCCCCCTCTCCCTGAGGGCAGTGTTTTTGGCCCATTAAGCTCTGAGGGGATTTCATAGTCACTCAAAGAACTCTTATAGAATTAATGATGCTTTTGGCTATGGATTGAATTTAGTTTGGTATTCAATTCACAAATGGGTAAAATATGGTGTGTGAACCTTGTTTAAAATTTATACACACTGAATACATCTTTTCAACTTTGATCCTAGGTCCTGCCAACTGTAGAAGTCACTGAGGCCAGGAAGAAACGCAAGTTGTCACAGCATTTTGAAGATCTTGAGCATGTGTATCTGGACACAAGGGGTGGGGTTGGCATAGGTTGGTCTTTTACTTCTAATGACATTATTGAAATGTTATGCAGCAATTTTCACACTATAAGCCACAACTCCTGATTTTAAAAAAAAACAAACCAAAAAAAACCAAACCCAACAACAAACAAACCCAACAACAACAAAAAATTGTCTTTTAAGATTCACCCCATCGGACTACAAACTGCAGGACTCAAAAGAACCAGAATAACGTTTTTTAATGTGTTAAAAACTCATTGACTTATAACGTATGTAAACAAAAGCCTTGACGGGGTAACACTGTTTGAGCACCAGTATGTGTGAATTCTCCTTTACAGTTGCCATGTATTATTATTATTATTATTCCCAACCTTAAAGAAAAACAACCATCTTTCAAACTGAATAGAAAGGATGAAACAACAATGAGTCGACTTCAAATTGGCCACACTTGGATTACCCAGTTTTAGACTAAAAAAGGAACCCTTGCCATTGTGTCCTTCATGTGGTGCCACTGTAACTATAAAACATGTATTGTTGGAGTGCACAAACATGGAAATCATAAGAAATAAGTTTTGCAATGAAAGAAATCTTATAATATCTTCAGAAATGTGCGACACAACAACATCTTGGCTTTTTTAAAGCATCCAACTTTACAACAAAGTGTTAAAACATTGGTCTTATTAATATTGTGTTATTAATACCTTTTTTCCCCACTAGAAAAACGAAATTGGAGTAGTAAGAAAGACTGATAAGGAAAACCCCCTGAATTCTGTCTTTTTCATGTATTGAACCTTTTTAAGCATTAGAGGAAGAAACTGATGCACTGGGCAAAATTCACAATCATTCTAGATACAGTCACCGCCACTTAGTGTCACGGTGGATTGCGTCACGTTTCGGTTAAGGGAACAGAAAACGGCTGTGACGAAATTTTTCCTATATAAAAGTCACTGGATAGCATCACGGGGTTTCGCTTAGCATCACGGTCTGTTAAAATAATGAAAAGAATTTTCTTTAAAATTTTGAGAGATAGATGTAATTGAAACATGGAACGAGCTCTACCAGGTGACCTAATCAATGCAATCGTGATGTTACACTGGTTTACGACGTGTGTGCCACCGTACTGTCTGGTCTGCACCAGCTGATTGGATATAAGCATTCAAACAAAGGGACATGTACAGTTCCATGCCAGAGGGGAGAGCAAATTCACACATCTTGCAAATCCAATGACAAAGCCGATCATACGTCCCAAGTCTTATCCCATGAGCAATGGACATTGTGTGTGTTTCTTATGCATGGGTTTGTGTGTGTGTGTGTGAGTGTGTGTTATCCTTTGAAGGGGAGCATGGCGGGTGGCAGCCAATTGGTCACAGTGGATTAGTGTGTCACAAACAATGTGGCAGTGAGAGTGACCTGTGGGCCAGTTTTTGTGTGGTTTTTTTTTCAGTTTAACGCCTCTTATGTAGTTCAGGCTTTCTATTTATTCTAATTTGTTAGTAATAGTATAGAAGGAGGACTTACAACACTTCAAGTTTTTGTTGGTTTAGTAGTTTTTTGGGGTTTTTTTTTTTTCATTTAAGCCATGCTTAATATTGTGTCATTATTATTCTGTACCTCACCTCAAACACTCCCCCTTTATCTTCCTGGTTTGGCTGATCAACTTTATACTCTGTACTTGTAAGGATTTAGAAAGTACAAAATTGTTTTTCAAGATGAAATAAAAAACCAATAATGAAATTATTTTGGAATATGCAAGTGGATCAGATAATTCTTTATTGTTTTCTTATTCTAAAGATAAGCTTACCTCATTAACCTCTGACATCACACAGTTCACAACACATTAAACAGAGAGCTAGGCTACGCCTGCAGTCTAAGTCCGGATAGCTTCAAAATCATTTCCTGCTATGAACAGCTACAATATACCACTTGATGTGAGTTTTCCTTTTGTCTTGGTCTTTTGATATAACCAGGATTTCTTATTCGATATGTATTTCACAGGTGGGGAAAGCTGTGGCACATTAGACGATTTTTCTGTCTGCCTGTCCAAGTTTTCACAATATACATGCCTGCGTGCTGTGGCCAGCCTGAATTATACTCATGAAGTCTTCACGAACAGTTCCTCCATTGTGTCCAGGTAATTGGCATGTTTTATCTACTGGTTTGCTGTTTTCCTTTCATTGTGTATTCATGAAGCAAACCAAAGCATACAACATCTTTCATGCAGAGGCCAAAGAAAAAAGAAATTTATGACCCAGAATCTCCTAATAATTGTATAATTCAGAGATGTAAATTTTCATCTTGTCTTCATTACACATATTAGCTTTTGCCATTGCATAGGTGAATGGTGAAGATGTTTTTAATATAGTATATATTTTAATTAATTTTTTAAATACAGTACAACACGCATTCCTCGAACTTGCTGGGATAAAAGAAAAGGTTCGATGAATCCGTGATTCAAGGAATATGTGAAAGGACCGGGGGACAAGGGAAGCAACCATTAAATGAGTTTTAATAATGCAGTTTATCTGTCATCTACCTTGCAGTCTAATATTATGAGGTCTAGGACTAAGATTAGGTAAACGGCTGTATATAAATGTGTATGCTGTCTAATCACTGACCACACATCCTAAGCATAACCAGAAAGGGAAGAAAACAATGATTGGCTGAAAAGACAACAAATCCACCAATGACCAACCAAATTGCAGGCAAGTCATAAAACAAAAGACGATGGGTAGATCTATGCCTTTTTCCACTGATGTTGCTGGGTCTCTTTTCAACCATGTTTCAATGTCCCCTCGGCAATTACACTTGCGTCATTTTATGACCATGTACTGTGGTCCTCATTGTCCTCTATTCCATGTGCGCAGGGCCACCTCTGCTTCTTTGTTCACTTACCTGGTGGGGGGTGGGAGTGGGATATGTGCTTTACTGACAAAGGCATGATCTGCTGAGACCATCATTGAACTTTCGTTCTAGTTGTAATGTAAATTTTGACACGCCCAAACAATCATTCAGTCGACAAAGTTTTGAATCATGTGTGCTCTCTTGTAGGGTTTTATGTTTTCGATCATCTGGTTTTGTCAGTGAAAAAGACATCCTTATTGTCTTCAAAGCGATAATGTACCGCGAGGTGAGGCAGAAATAATAATAACAGTGGCTAAAGTTATGCCTACACACCATGGGCAGCAATAATGATAAAATAGTGGGATGCCACTAGGCCTAGACTTCTAAAAATAGAATCGATTTATTTAGGAAGTCTAGCGCTACCCCTATTCACCTTATGTCGCCGAAGCATACTACCTTAGCGTAGTGAAAGCTATGTTTAGTCAGCAACTAGTGAGCTTTTCAGACTTCTGAGACTGGGGAAAAACTGATCAGGGTGCTTGAACATCAGGCAGATAGTTTGAGGAATCCGTGAATAGGTTCGACTTTTGCGTGAAAAAAATTCAAAGAAAATATTGGAAAATATTTGGGACATTGCAGTTCGTTCGGGTGTTCCGTAAATTTGACGAACATGTGTTCGACAAATGCATGCAGCACTGTACTCACTATGTCTATTACTTCAAGAAAATGTGCCTACAGACCAGAGATGCTATGCGTAGTGGTGTAATTGTGTCAGGTAACATCACTTGTGAATCTTTTAGACAAAATTATAACATTTTCTAAGAACTAGAACATGCAAAGGATAGTAGAATGTTTTCATCAGCAGTTGAATTGAACCAGAAAGAATATAGTTTCTGTTCCAAGAGGCTTCTGGTTTTCTGTTTATTTTAAAAGTTTCTTCTGACAGCGATAGTTGAATTTTTATCCATATCCACTTGCAGAAACATTTTTTGAGGATCATTTTTTTCCCCTTTTTAAAATAAGAACATCTTTTCAATTCTGTTCATGTACATTCCTTCTCTCATGACTTTTCCATTTTATTAATTTAATTTTTTTTTACAAAAATTCAAATAATAAAGATGTCTTAAAGAATTACATTCAGATTGAAAAATTAAACCCTTAATACTTGTAATTCAACATTCACATCAATAAATAAAAGATACATGCCAATTTTAGAAGAAACAAAAATTCCAACCATAACACTCCAGAATTCATTGATTCTATCTTCATAAGTTAACATTATTGTTGCAAATCAGCTACACATGGAATACATCTTTATATTGAAGTAGGTTTGTTTTTCTTCTTTCTTTCTCCTTTCAGTATTGAGTTTGACCGTGACAATGAATTTTTTGCCATTGCTGGTGTAACAAAAAAGATCAAAGTGTTTGAGTATGGTATTGTGAGGGATGCCTTGGTAGATCTTCACTATCCCGTTACAGAAATGACATGTGCATCAAAAATTAGGTCAGTATCTCTTTAACTTGGTCTATGTTGTAGCCAACTGGGTAAGACCTCACTTCATCAAAACCCTTCCAATGATTTGACTTCATACATGTCAACCTCTGCTTACCACTTAAATCACAGACACCTCCAACATTAAAGTAAAAGCAATTGTCCTTTAGGTTAATTTTTTATATTCATGCGTTACCTCATTAGTGATAGAAACATAAAGACCTTGTTAAAGCATTTTGCATGAGGCTACAAAATAGTGCTAAAGGAAAAATTAGATACATAAGAACATCAAGACAGCTGTTTCACATCCATCAAGGTTACAAAAAGGCAAGAAAAGTATTGGACAACATAACATATTTATTCCTTCCTATGCAAATTCCTAGAGTAAAATTAAATGCTTGTGCTCAAACTTTCTCTCAATTCAACCCCACACACTGGAAAAGCTTACCATTTGAAAGGAGGAATTCAGAGTTGTTGGAGATGTGTAAGAATAACCCAAAACTCACTTCTTTCTCAAAACTATTGCAAAATTATGATCAAAGGTGTTAAGCTTCATTTAATGTTTATGGCTGCACAGTATGTTTACATTTTACAATGTAGATGTATTCGTAGTCTAAAATTTAAAAATAGATGCTATGTGTTTTCATCGTTCATCCTTGGCGTTTGTGCATGTTGTTTATCTATGATAGTAGTCAACTTTTGTATTTATGTAATATAATACATTTTTTTTACCATAATATTGTCATGTGTAGAACGTTTATTTCTTTCTTATGATACTGTTAAGCACCTGAAGTTTACATTTTGTTTTAAATTTGGCGCTCTATAAGTGTTCACAATTATTAGTACTTTTCTTGTTTTAGTTATTAATATTGGAGGAAGTTTTGCATTCATTGTTGAAACTATTCAAAAAACTGACGAGAAGCTGTTCCATAAACAAATACTAGATTGAAAAAATGATAGCTTGTGACATCATAGGTGGGATTGAATAACCCTGTATGGAAAATGATAGACAGTACAGAATTATGCATGTCCATTGGATTTGCATTTAATTTATGAACATTTGTATTGGATTTTTCTGTTTAGTTGTATTGCCTGGAACCCCTACAAGAAACACATATTGAGCAGTGCTGACTACGATGGTAATGTCTACATGTGGGATTCCAGCACTAACCAAAGGACACAGTTATACGTGGTCAGTGTTAAAAGTAATTCAATAGATTTTTATTTTGTAGCAGACATTTTTAAATATGGTTACTTTGATGCTTGGTAGATGTTATTCATATTTAATTTTTTTCTGTGGCTATTGGTAAAGATGGTAATGATACATTTTATTTATGGTCAGTTTTAAACATAGTTAGTTTTATATTTTGGTGGCCCTGTAGCTCAGTCGGTATAGCGGCTGACTGCCATGCAAGGGTGCCCGAGTTCGACCCCCAGCCGGGCAGTGGATTTTTTTCGGGACCCTGTGTTCACCCAGCAGTATAAATGGGTAGCTAGGTCTTCCTAGACTTGGCGAAGTAAAGTCGGCCTGGAAAGCAATGACAAACGACCACAGTATGCCGTATGCCTAGTGTAATTAGGGCTCTACCCCTAATTCCCCTATACTCAGACATGGGTACGGGACTAACTATACTTTTTTTTTAGGCTATATTTGGCATAATTCTAAATGTGGCCTATATTACACCAGGTTATTTAATTCATATTAACTTTTATATGTAAGGAAGTGCATGGATGTAGATGTTCTACCTGGAGTATGACTCTGGTCCTTCATTACACAGATGTGTGTGTAGGAAAAAAAAACTTGACGGTAACAAATTATAATCTGCCTTAGTGAGTAGACTTGATGAAGGATAGTGACATTATTGCTGAGCAGGGACTTGGTGTTTGAAGAACTGGATTCAAATTCAGATTGATGAGATAGATCTAAATTGATCAAAAATAGTAATTGCATGCATCATTTTATAAGATTTTTTTTTTTTTATTTGATGGAAATATTTCATGATACATATAACATCTCATGGTATTTTTAGTAAGATTGCCCACCTAAAGCTTTGTTAAATCTCTATTTTATGATTTTTAACTTTGTTGAAAAGGGAACAAATGAGTTTTTTATTTCTTTCTGTTCTCAATTTTTTTTAAAGCAGACTATTGCCTCGACCAGATCTTTGAATGTTACACATTCACCAAGAGAAAAGCTTCATTTTCTATACTTTTTGCTCTTGCTCTTCAGGAACACGAGAAGCGTTGCTGGAGTGTAGATTTCAATCGCATGGATCCCAAACTGCTGGCTTCAGGCTCAGATGATACCAAAGGTAAGGTTACCGACATTTTTCCATTTAAGATATTTGTTTAGATTATCCTTAAAAATGGAACATTTTTGGGAGGAGAAAAAAGATCTTTTGTTTTGTTGTAAGTTGTAAGGTTAATGATCATGTCTAGATACAAATAAAATCCTTTAACTTTCTTTTTTTAACTCATGCTGAGAAATAGAAATAATATGAATGTTTCTGTTGACCACATCATGCTCATTCAACAGGCATTTTACATTGTGTGGGAATGAGAAATTATATATTTAGAAGTCCTAGGCTTGTGGCCTTTGGCCTGCATGAATCTACTGTTACTTTTTCATCTTTATTTTTCTTCTATCCAGTCAAATTGTGGGACTGGGATCGGCCGCAGTCAGTCATGACAATAGAAGGAGGTGCCAATGTCTGCTGTGTTAAATTTAATCCAACAACAAGATACAACCTTGCCTTTGGTTCTGCTGGTATGCCAACACAATCACGTTTTTTAGGGATTTTTTTCCTGCTGTAGAAATGGATGAAGCATTTTAATTATATGAAAAGATCATATTGAACAATCAGTTTTAATTGCTTTTAAAGTCACATTAGTCATTATAATTGAAATCAGCGTATTGTAATGAGCAGAAAACATCTTTAAAAACCTTTCAAAATCCCACACAGATTAAAGTATTTTTTTCCAGTGATATTCAGGACGGCCTCGGCTATCTTCTGTTTTAGGCCATGGATCACTTATATCTATTAATATGAATATATCTTGATTATTAGTAGATATCTAGACATAGCTATCTAGTCTAGTTTTGAGATGGCAGTCTCCCAGCCAGTGACAAAGCACTTCTCAGCCCCATTAAATGTCATAGTACAGTGTAGGGGAAAAAGTTTGATTAGATCTAGGCCTCAGTCCACCCAGCACTGGTATAATTCACATTTCCTCCCATATTTTGTGCAAAATTACTGCTGATAATAGATCTAGTAAACAAGGAAACTTGTGTCCGTACCTTACTTAAGTCAGTGACTTTCAAGGGCTAGGTAGAGATGGTGGTGCTGAACTTCCCAGGTAACAAAGAAAGTAAGGGCAAGTCAGACCAGCTTTGTTCAGCATGCTGATTGTTATTATATTCCTGTGTGATAAGTGCAGCTGTAAGCTGTACTTGGTTGACATTGAGACAATGGAAAAGCTGAATTAGATGTAGATCTATGTCACAGAAATGGACCACTGACAGGCGACCAACTTTTCAAAAACAAAAGCGAATCACTTTACCGCCAGGTATAAACATGTGGAATTAATAGTGCCTCAAAATGGTCATTACGTTTTTACAAACAAAAGATTTAGATCAATATTGAAGGGCTAGAATTATTTTTTAAAACTTTACTTGTATCTTAAAATTGTTATTTTTGTTAAGAGAATATTGTTTATTACATATCTGAAATCTGATGAATGATTATGCACCTCAAAGAGACTACATAGGTCACCTTACTTGACCTCGGGTTACAAAAGAGTTAAACCGTCACTTACTTTGTCAGGGAATCAGAAATGCAGGTACTGGTTAAAGCTGTTTCTGGCTTGCCCTCATATTGTGTCTTAATCAGATAGTATAGAGGATCATCTGTATATTTTTGTTTTGCACAAATTTAAATAAATATTGTATTCAGATTGAAAGATGACATTTTTTACTTTTTTTTATCTTCAGATCACTGTGTCCACTATTATGATCTCCGTAACCCCAAAAAAGCTGTCTATGTGTTTAGGGGACATGGGAAGGCTGTGTCTTATGTCAAATTTCTTAATGGCTCAGACATGGTTTCAGCGTAAGTAATTTGGATTTGATCTGTACTCTGAAACTCATTAATTGAAATAGATTTGTGTCTGTCATATATTATTTAAGTTCAAAAGGTTATGAAAAGATGTAAATCTATTAAATGAAGCAGTTTGGATTTGAGATGGGGAGCGGTGATGAGATAGTTATGAATAGCATTTTAAAATCATTGTTTACAAAAGAAATGCATTCTAAAAAAGGTGAGTGTTTAAATCCTTTTTAGGGAGTCACATTGTTTCAAATCACACGTCAAGGAGATCAGTGTAATCTGTTTATATCGACATGTTTTGGGAAGAGGGTTTGATGTTAATTATATAAGAATGACGATGAATAAAAATACAATGCCAATGAGAAAAAAAAGGTTAGGGGGTTGGGGAGGTCATCAGGAAAAAGGTAATAAACATAAAAGCAATAGAATAAATTCTTGTGCTGGAAGAGAGCACTACACCTGTCTACCTCTATGACGCAAAGCGAATTTTGAACGGGAAGCCGAGAGAGATGTAGGCCTACCTACACTTTAGCCTTGTGATAATGGGCAAACAAGGGGGGAGGAGGGGTTGTACAGGTGCCTTTCTAGAAACCCTAGGAGAGAGGTGCAAACTAAAAACGAATGCAAACCTTGCTACACACATGCTTGTGTTGGTAAAAGGCCTAAGGCCTAGCTTAAGGCCTATCTGTTGTGATCCCATTCCTGAGGATATGTGAAAGACGAAAAAACTGCTGATCACAGCACTAGCCAGCGATGGAATGGGATGGGGATGGAGATTCGGGTAGTAAAGATGCTGTACCTACAGTGCATGAGCTGCATGTCGTCTATTACATATCTGAAATCTGATGAATGATTATGCACCTCAAAGAGACTACATAGGTCACCTTACTTGACCTCGGGTTACAAAAGAGTTAAACCGTCACTTACTTTGTCAGGGAATCAGAAATGCAGGTACTGGTTAAAGCTGTTTCTGGCTTGCCCTCATATTGTGTCTTATCATGATCTATTAAAGCCTTGTGTGTCGGAACAGTACTTTGCGGGTATGTGGACTAAAAAAGAAATACTGTATTGACTGTTGGTGTGACATTTCCCCCCTTTATGTTCATGAGCTTTTCCAGGTACCTCTTGGAAGTATTTCGATAAGGCAGAGTGAGCCGGAAACTAGGTGGATATAACAGAATGTATCTAGTAAAGATAATGAAAGAAAAGTTTGGGAATTTGAAAACATGTCGCTAATTTGGCTGTTGATATAAGAGGAACACACTTTAATACTTATTCTTACTGAGTAAACCATTAAACAATAATATGAAAAAGAAATCTAAAATCAACTATTTTCAAAGCCAGCACCAGTGTGGGATTGAACCACAGATCTTTGCCTCCCAAGTATGTGTCATACCTGGGTACCACTAGACCAATACAATGTATGTTTTTATTGTGGGTGCCATTGTTTTTACAGTATTTTAGCATCTGTTGGTTTTTTTTTTAATTTAATTCCACAGTTCTACTGACAGCCAGTTGAAACTTTGGTCCCTTGGCTGGCAGAACGCCATCTCCACTTTTAAAGGACACATCAACGAGAAGAATTTTGTGGGGCTGGCAACAGATGGTGACTACATTGCCTGCGGTAAGGGCTAATATAAACTCTGGCAATTAAATTGATCTAAGCTATCCATGGTTATAAATCGTTAAAAATTTAGTTAAATGTTTTTCAAACAATCCATGCGCTAAATCTTTTTGAGGAAGAACCAACAAAGGAAGGACCCCATCTTGCAGAAACCTTGAACATATGCAAATGTTTGTGCAAGATTTCTTGGACTGACCCAACAGTAAGCCTTATTTCTTTGCACAAGCATTCAACTCTTACCCAACTATAGGTACTAAGAGTGACTTGATTTTTTGCAAGTTCTCTTGTGTTTTTAATGTCATGAAAACACTGACACACTTACAAGCAATCAAAGTGCAGTATATTTTGGTTACATCAAACGTCATGAATTGCTTGAAAAACACACCCTAGAGATAAAGATCAAAGGTCAAAAGGGAAGGGAAAGAACAAGAAGAAGAGGGGAACAGGATATTGAAGATTGGCTTGGATCATTGTATTTCTCACACTTTTAAAGGTATGGTAGTCTTCTCCTTGTGACATAATTTCAAAAGTAGTAATGAGAGAATCTGTAGACTGCAAAGAGTCCAGAACAAAACTTGACTTGTTCATAAACGCAGCAGAAGACACCATGCTTTACCACTACTGAAAGAGCTTCACTGGCTTCCTGTCAAGGAAAGAATTCGCTATAAAGTCCTCATAATGTGTTTTAAGTGTCTAAAGACATAAATCGTCGCTACCTTTATAAGCTGGAAATGTACACCCCTGGAAGGCCAATGTGTTTGTCGATGAACAGTGGACTTTGGAAAGTCCAAAACAAAAATAATGACACTTTGGTGGTCGCTCTTTTTGCTGATTCATTCCAACCCTCTGGAACTCTCTACTAATAACCCTTCGATATTGCTTGTCTGAAGAAGCTTTCAAGGAAATACCAAGACACATCTGTTCCACAGTTGGTTCTGAGAGCAGCATATTGTGATTAATTTTCTATTGTTAAGTGCCTATTTATTATAATTATTATAATTATTATTATTGTTATTGTTATTATTCTTCTTCTTATTATTATTATTATTATTATTATCATCATTTGTTATTGTTATTATTATTATTATTATTATTATTATTATTATTATTATTATTATTATCATCATTATTATTATTATCATCATTATCATTATTTT
>JAOWAZ010334287.1:0-11531 GCA_028565935.1 Goniobranchus fidelis
TAACAATCTTAAGTCCACTCATGGACATAGGTCTGTTATGGCAGGGAAAAAATTTTAAATTTCACTTTTCACCCGTTTATTTCTTTTACTCAGTGTGGACTGTTTGAGTTAAGCTTTGTTAAATGTTCAATGAAGCCCCAGTTGCTTGTTTGAAATAAAATATTTTCAAAGTACCAAAATACAGGTTTTGGCCCTTTTCTCAAAACTGTCTCATTGTGACTTAGGTTTGATTTGGAAATGACCCTTTCAATTTCCGAATACCCTTGGATAATAAATTAATTGAATTGAAATGGGTGTTAAAGGTGTACTAATTTGTTTTTGTTACTCTCTCCAAGTACATGTATAAGAGCAACAAATTAGGGTACCCATTGTACCAGATCATGGTGGAGGATGGTTGTGGGAGAAGTAGGACAGTGTTTTACGCATTCGTGCTTCAGGAGAATGCCCAACTGTTGGCAAAGATGGTGGAAATTTCCACAGAGTTCATGGCTGATGTTGTTAAAACGGAATTTGTCATGACAGACAAGGATGTAAATGAAATCAACGCCATTAAATTGCAAATGCCAAGTGCGAAGACAATGCTTTGTGCATTTCATGTGCACAAAGCCATGAAGGCAAAAGTACAAAAACTATAATGTTCAAAAGAGGTGCGGGAACAACTACAACAGTTGGTGCATGCACTGTATTAGTAACTACGAATGACATTGCAACATTTCAGAAACAATTTTACAAGCGATACAGACACTGAGCGAGCATTTTTATGATTATATTTCGATGCACTGGCTAACGTGCACGGGAATGTGGGCGTATCATTGCCGACTACACAGTCGCATGTATTTCAACAATACGAACAACAGGTGTGAAGGAGAAAACAGACGCCTGAAGGACATTTTGAATTGAAATACATCTTTGGCTATTGCAGTAAGACGGCTGTTTCATCAATCCATCATTCAACAGTCGGATATGTCAGCAGCCTCTGTTGCACAGCCAACATCCTCTGTGGTTTACAGAGAAGCGAATCCACGATGGAATGAACTGTATTCACTTTTCACTACACATGCAGTTCAGTATATGATTGCTGAACATTCGTCTTGTCCTGTGACAATTTTTACTGTTGACGATGAGTTTGATTGTGGGGATGCTTCTGGTGTGTTGTACCGTGTCCGTGGTCGTCTGTTAAAGTGTTCTTGTCCCTTTTCTGTTCAAACAGAGCTTCCGTGTGCTCATCTCATGACCATATTCGTAGAGTGTGATGAAATAGCCTTGAGGGATCTGTACCCCATAAATAACAAGTGGCTAAAAACAAACATCAGTGGACATGTGCATGTTCCGCAGGTTGCACCTGTGGTTGTCCACTCAGTTATCGGCTCGGAGGCCCGACATCAACAGACAGAAGCAGTTTTGGCGAGACTGTCGTGATTGCTTAAGGCAAGTGAGTCAGCTCAGTTCCAGGAGAGAATTAGTCAGCTGTAGGCAGTTGTGGAGGCATGGGAAGGGGGAACTGACTGCCTTGTTTGTCCTGCCCACGTTGGAGATAGTGATAGTGAACATGTTGATCAGATGGAGGAAGGAAATGATCAGTGGGGAGCCGAAAGTGGGTGAGGAGAGGGATGGTAATACGGATGAAAGATGTGATATTGGTCAGTGGGGAGAGGACAGTGTTGTTGGTCAACGGTGGGAGGAAGATGGTCATACGGATGAGAGAGGCCATGTTGGTCAGCGGGGAGAGGACACTGTTTTTAGTCTAAAAACATTGAGGGGAATGAAGAGGCCAGTGGTGTGACACTCTCGATTCAAGAGGTTCCAGTTGTACGTAAAGGTGGCAGACGGACCCAAACTTTTGAAAACCCATACATACAAAAAAGCAAAGAGGGTCCGTTTTAACGCTGACATGTGTTATGTTTGTTTCAAGGAGGAGGTAAGCAGGGATTTATGTACTTATGGTTCACTGATGGACTGGGTTGGCTGTTCCCGGTGCTCTCGTTGGTTCCATAATGTTTGTCTTGATGAAGTGCCATCAGCTCAAGTATGGGTGTGCACATTTTGTTCTCAGTAATTCATTTATATATATATTAAAAATTTTTTGTTTGTTTTTCCAGATTTTTTCACTATTTCAATTTGCATGTCACTATATTCTAGTATTTAAAAAAAATACAATGTGATCCAACATCAAGCAGCATGCTAATAATTAGGTGGATTTTTTGAATGTAAAGAAAAGGACATTATTGAGCCACTGCAAATCTATGTGTTGATTCCCCTATAGACAATTCATCAGACTGATAATGAAAGATTTTTTTTCCTTATATCAAGGAATGCATTTGGTCATTTAAGTGTCTGTGTATTAATGAGATGTACTTACAACTTTCAATTCATTTAAATCATACTTGTAATTTGTTGTATTTTATGCTAGAGCATGGTTTCTTCGATTACAGGCCGCTTTGATACACACACGCCATCAATCACAAACGACAAGACATGATTCCAACATGTAATCAAACTGTTGGATTCAGCAACTTCAAGACGGGTTCAACCGGTAATAAAAAACCAGCCCCTCATGATATGTATCAATTCCTGAAGGAGGCACTACTTGTACTGGGCGACAGACGTCCCTCCGACATGTTGCAATATATGAGGTCTCTAAACAATAATACAGAGACACTCTTCCGGGCTCTGTTTCTAAATCAGCTTCCTCCAGAAGTGCGACGTATACTTGCACAAAATCCTAACATGAATCTTGATGATCTGGCCCTGACAGCTGATCGAATATTAGAAGTAGACCTTCCTCATCATACAACACTGGCAGCCGCAAATACATATCCTCAAGGTAAGAAAAGTAACCGGGCTATGCTGGCTGGTCTACAGTTCACAATCTGTCGTTATCATGCCAAGTTTGGTAAAAAAGCGTCGTTATGAAAAATTGGTTAATGGTAAACCATGTGCCATGGCACCAATGACAGGGCAGGGCAACAATGCCCCACAGGTCAACTTGATCAAGTCTGGTACTATATCGGTAACTGATCTTTTCTTGGGTAGATCATTCCTCATCGACGCAGGGGTGGAGGAATCTGTGTATCCCGTGAATCCATCATATCGCAAAGACATCATGGACCAAATTTGGCAGCTGCTAATGGGTAAGCGATACACACTGACGGCAAACGTACTTTGCCCCTCGAACTTAACAAAAGTAAGTGTGTATTTCACAAGAGTTTTGGATAGCAGATGTCACACAGCCAGGTTCTTCGATACTTGAATAAGTGCCAATATATGGAGTCCACACCCTTTGCGACATATCTTCTGGTCCCCCCCATCCCATAGTACCTCCATCATGGACCAAAACCGTGTTTGATACATTTCACAATCTTTGCCATCCCGGCACTACTATTTCTGCATGATATGTCTGGCCAGGGCTTAAAAAGGATGTTAGGAACATGGTGAAATCTTGACATGTGTGCCAGTCGAGTAAGACTGGCCGTCATACAAAATCGCCACGCACGTCATTTGAACCTCCCGACCGCCGTTTTGGAGACATACACGTGGATCAGGCAGGCCCTTTAACGTCATAAAAAAACTGTGTATACCTGCTTACAATCATCGACAGATTTACCAGGTGGCCAGTAGCAGTTCCTCTTCCCAATGCCGAAACCGTCACATGTACCAGAGCCCTGCTTCGTAACTGGATTGCCTAATTTGGTGTGCCGGACTCCATTACTTCCAACCAAGGCCCTCAATTCACCAGCGAGCTTTGGCGCCAGTTGAACAGAGTCCTTGGCGTTATTCCCCAAAATACAACCGCCTACTATCCACAAACGAATGGAATCGTAGGAAGGTTTCATCGCAGCCTCAAAGCTGCCCTCTAAACATGTCTCATCGGCCAGTGTTGGATGGATGAGTTGCCGATCGTACTCCTCAGCATCCGAACCACTTGGAAACGATCTGGCTGCCGCGCCTGCACTGTACACATACGGAACTAATCTGCGTTTTCCAGGTGATTGCCTTTCACCTCCGTACGTAGATAAAATGCTGCCTGATAACATTTTTCTACAAAACCTCCAGGATTATTTGAGAAAGTTATCACCTCCACTCCCTGTGCATCATGGCATGTCTCATCCTTACATCCCACGAGAATTACAAAATGCTCAGGAAGTCTATGTACGACACGATGCACAAAAAGGGCCTCTCGTCACACACTATGATGGACCTTTTCCTGTCACCGCCTGAAGGGCTAAATACTTTGATATCATCAAAAATTGGAAAAAGGTTCGAGAATCAATTGACAGACTGAAGTTAGCATACTCTAACCTTGCAGTTCCCCCACCAGTTCCGTGTTCTTTAAACAATCCGCAACAGCGTCATAATCCTGGTCAAAATGAACAAACAGACAATGATGACCGCACAGTTAATGGTCAACCACAGACAGACGTTGATATCGCACCATGTATGAGAACTAAATCAATGAATATTTATTTTGTCACATGAATCTACTATTGTGTACCATGTATCTCATTTGTCATCACTGGTTCGTTCTTGGGGGGAGGAATCATGTAGCGTCACAATATCATTCATGTTTCTGTCGTGTTACTGTTATGTTTCATCTTTAAGTTTGAGCCCTAATTCGAGCCCTGTACCAGTGCTCTCACTCTGCGGAGGTAGGTAAGGTGTGGCAGCGTAACTGTGAGGTCAGTGCGTAGAACTTGTAACCGTGGAGGTTCAAGTTTGAGGCCGGGCCGGGCAGTGGCACTGTTTAGTCCGTGGGAAAGGCTGTTTACATACATTTTCTCACCCTACTCAGGTGTCATTGAGTACCTGACCATAGGCAGAGAAAGATCATGTCAGTATGCTAGAGCAAGTGCGCCAGTAAAATGGTTGCATCTCTGTATACTCCACATGGAGTTGAGAAGGTATTTGGTTGGAAAAGGCCTTTTGAGGAACACTTGTATAGCGCTTTGAGCACATTTAGTGAATTTAGCGCTATATAAAAGCTCAGGTTAAAAGCTCAAGCTCGGATTGTGATCACCACCGACGCCTTGGGATTGTCATATCTTCAAGAGAAATATTTCGGGCGCACATCTTAACATAAAAATGAAAACTCAAGAGAGACCCAACACAATTTTATTATTCTACACATCAATATAGTATAGCTCTTTTCTTGGCTAGGGTTGATATCTTTCCAATAGAAACACTTCAGTTCTCCACGCTTCGGGTTTGCAATAGTCCAGCCATTTTGTACCGCTAAGAGAATACGGTATTACCGGCGCCTGTGGCTCAAAAGTGTGAAAACGCAGGCCTTTAGAAGTAAATAAGAGGCACTTACAGTTAATTCACCTCCACCCACATTAGATTTATTACCGTCGGACTATTTGACGCAGAGCAGTGAAGGTTGTGGAAGTGGGGAGTAATAATCAGTATGCATTACGCAGTACTTGTTATTCAGCTTTCACGATTTCACTCACAAATTAAGATAACTGGATCTAAAAAGTTAATCATATTCGGAAAGATTCGGTGTAGGTCTAACATGGAGGATATAACATAATTGTGTTAATGGATATTATGTCGGCCACACGCCAGGTGTATGTGTGTGTGTGTTAGAAAGAGGGAGTAGGCATGTATGAATAGCATAGAATAATATAAGTAGTCACACACAAAATACACTCACATAATATGCACAGTAGTATGCACACACACACACACACACAGATAGACAGACAGACTTATGTACATTTTCTTAAAGGTAAAAGAGCTTTGAAAATTCTTTGTTTGAGGCTATATGAAGGTAAATTCATGAACAGCAGTGTGTCAGAATTCATAAAGAAGTTTTGTTCAAAATTCACAAATATTTCCTGGTATAACACATTAAACTCAACACCTTTCTTAGCCGATGTTGAAGAAAAAAAGAAGTGTTTTTTTCTTGTTTTATTTGTTAGTTGGTTTGTTTTTGTTTGGTTTATTTGTTTTGTTGTTCTTTTGCCAGGTTCTCATCCTGTGCTACTTCCTGGCTGTGGTTTGGGTGTTGGCCACTGCTATCCTTGCCACGCCTCTGGTTTTCCTGGTCAACATGTTCATTGTTGATGATGATTCCTTCAATCCAAATCAATTTGGTAAGTTTTCCTGCTTTAGATCAGTAAAAGATTTCCTGTTGAGTTACTGAGTTCCAGCCAAAATTAAAACATTTAAAACAAAATCCAACATTAGATTTGAAACATGCCACCTGGATAAAGCTCATTCTCTAATGGTAAAGCACATAATAATAGAATGTGTTTATGCGTCCTCATAAAATTTCTCCGTCTGATTCCTTTGTTGTTGTTTTTTTCCCCCAAGTAGAACAGAGGTAGGTGGCCCGGTGGCTCAGTTGGTAGAGCGGCTGACTGCCATGCTAGGTGGCCCAAGTTTGAACCCAGGTGGGCAGTGGATTTTTTTCAGGGCCCCCTGTTCAACCAGCAGTATAAATGGGTAGCTAGGTCTTTCTAGACTTGGCGAAAGTAAAGTCAGCGTGGAACGCAATGGCAAACTACCACTTTATGCTGTATGCGTAGTATAATTAGGGATCTTTCCCTAATTCCCCTACACTCAGTCATGGGTACTGGACTAACTTTACTTTACTTTAGAAAGGAGGTAAAGTGCATTCCTCCATTATTTTTCATTCTTAGTTTCTAAACTTGTTGACTGAAAATGAGTTGAATTTGAGAGTTTTTACAAAAATGTTAAAGCGCAATTCCTAGTCAATTCGTAATAATATAATTTAAAAATTGTCTCGCAGGATTTTGGTCCAGATTTTATGAAAAGATATCTCTGCTGCCGTGTGATTTCAATTCTGGCCCCTTTTTTTATTTCTTTTTAAGAATGAACAAATTAAAAATAGCATCAGTGTACTCAGTAACATGGTGTAGATTACGTACATCAAAGTTCAGATTCCATAGACATGTATTATTATCAATGTCGGTATGTTAAAAACATTTGTAAATAGTTTAACCTTTTTGTTTGGTCCACATCAAAGCTGATTTCTCCATTTTGTTTTATTTGATTTACAGGATTTAGGGATTATAATTACACAGGGGACGAGTTGGATGAATTTAGAGATAAGGTAAGTTGCTTGCTGAAGTCATTATTATTTATAATTTGACTGATACGGTTGGAATGGTTATTATGCCGACCTTCTCTTTCTGGACTCTTTTTGAAGTCTCTTTGCAATGGGAAAAAACTTATATCAATGTATCAAAAATATCAATGAAAACATGTGTAAATATTTTTCTTCCCTTTTGTACTTTGTCGGGTTTGTTTTTCTTTAGATCATTGAAATGATTGAATGTTTAGCTCATACATATATACACATACGAAAATACATATGTGAAAGTCTTGTGCACACTGAAATTTTTATCAAGATTTGACAAGAAAATTACATAACTAAACGTACTCTCTTTCATTTCAGTCAAAAACTCTCCTCATTTGCTATGGAATAGCTTTTCTTGGTGCTTTTTTCATTGTCAATAGCCTGGTAAGTCATTTCTGATCTGTTGTACTGTTACTTGCCCTTCATTTTATGTGTATTTACTGTGTCAGAACAATTAGGCTGGCTTAGTTATTTGACAAGCATCCTGTCTGGCGACAAAAGCAATGCTGCAAGGGACCTTGATTCAGAGTAGAATAATTAATTGTGTACAAATTTCTTTTAACTTTTGTAGATAGAAAAACTTGTAAAAATGTGAAAAAAAAATCGTTGTCAAGCTGTGACATTGTACTGTCCGCCAAGGCTTGATTAAAAGTAATATTGCTTTTTACAGTGGCTCTGTACATAAGGTAATTGCAGAGGTGGAGGGTTATGGTTCAAATCCATGGCATTGCTGTGCCTGACACGTCCTTGTGAAGGATTTAAGCAGTTTACATCACTATAACCCAGATGCAAATTAGTGCCCTACCAGGTCTGCTGGGGAGTAAGTCTTCAATGAATTAGCATGTTGTCTTGGGAATGAATTACTACTTATTGTTCTTCTTTATGCCACAGATACTGGAGAAAGCACCACTGTCATGGGCCTTTGAGCCGTAATACTTTCCTTCTTTTTTCCAGTGTAAAACTTTCAGTAATCCTTAAAGTCTTTGTATTTTGTTGTTGTTTTTTAAAATTCAGACTAGCTCAGGTTTATAGATTACTGAACATTTATACATGTATCATGTGAAAAGCTTTAGAGTACCACATTCAAATCTGTGCCACATTAATTCCTTTTTTCCTAGCTTAGATTGTGGAAAAGAATATCTAATTTTGTCAAATACACCTGAGACTTGGACTCATTTAAACACTCCCTCTGCCACATCAATCTCAGGTCAAGGTCTGAGACATCATAGGCTTGAATGCAACTACCTCTATTCCCTTGTTTTCTAATTGTTTTGTTTTGTTTTTTTCAAGCTACATAGGTGCTTGGACAGTTGTATTCAGTTCTACTGAGTCAGTTAGAATATTTGAAGAAGAAAAAGAGGAAGAAGATGAAATATGTAGCTTGATATCAGGCCATTATAGATCAGATAGTTCCAACCCTGCATATGCTCCCATGATTTTAGGCAATAATACCTTTAAATCCAAGCTGCACCCACATAGCCCTCTCTTGAAGGTCTAAGAACTGAAATTTCATTATTTCAGCACTGTCTTTCAGTATTTAGTAGATGAGACCAAAAAAAATTAGTTATGTGGTCAGGGCATTGATTTGTTACGGTGAGATTAGGCCACGTTACGCTGTTTAGTCTGTGGGAAAGCTATTTACATACATTTCCTCACCCCACTCAGTTGTGTAGTTGTTATTGAGTACCCGACCATAGGCAGAGGAGGATCTTGTCAGTATGCTAGAGCAAGCGCATGTAAAATGGCTACATCTCTGTGTACTTGACTCCACATGGACTTGAGAATGTTGGAAAAGGTCTGTCAAGGAAACATTTTGTAAAGCACTTTGAGCACATTCATTGGATTTAGCGCTATAAAAAAGCTCAAATTTGTTAACTTTCACTCACAAATACTCATAACTGCGGTGATGGTTATGGTTATGGTTTAAGGCTTAGTAAGTAGGTTTAGTTTATAAAGGTCACTCTTCATACTCCTCACATTCAATGTGTGAAAGCACGACTGTGTAATGTATTTCTGACTGTCTTTCACATTTATGATATGCTCCTGGCTGACAGCAGCAAAGAACATTTTGAATACATTTTGCAGCTTGATACCCTCCGCTGGGCACAAATACATCTTCACGGCAAGCATCACAATTTATTAATGAGCAGGTATTCATTCACTTCAGAGTAAAATGAAATAATCAGAGAAAAGTTCCATACCCAATGGCAAAATGTCTCTGGACCATATTTTACACATTACTTGTGTGATACAATCCCACTTAAAATCCTTCCTTTTTGTGTTATTAGTGGAAATCGTTTGGCTCAACTAGAATGAAGTTGTGCTTATCTCTTACATCATCCTTGGAAATAAAACTGTTTAGCAGACAAATATTTGATCTTACAATGAAATTTATTACACAAGAAAGAAGAATAATTTTTTAAAAATCCTTTCTAACAATTTTGTATTTTGTCTTCCCCTTCCAAGATTTTCTTCATCATGTGCATATCTGCCAACATCACCCATCTGAGAGACAACAAATTTGCAGCTTTGAATGCTTATGGTGCCGATGAAGTGCATAATTCGAAGCATTCCGTGGTAGACACTAACATGTAGACATCTTTTTCCATGGAGCAGAGCGGCAGCTCGGTATATTCGCTTTCTCATTTGCTTCAAGGCTTGATTGCCATACCTTTTACATCATCATTGTATGCAAAAGCATTCTGAAATTTCTCTAACTTCGAAATTTGTCTACCCTCCTCTCATTACAATTGTTTTGTTCTCTCTCATTTTCAATGAAAACTCAGTGAAAAAAATTTTTTTTTACATTAATAAATGAATAAACAGCAACACCAAGAATTTGCTGTCAAAGATTAGTGCGCCATCTTTGTTTAAACGAATGAAATGAATTTATGCAATAAGAAAAGGCAGTATAAACTTTTGAGAGAAATTTCTTGTCAA
This sequence comes from Goniobranchus fidelis, assembly GCA_028565935.1. NCBI lineage: Eukaryota > Metazoa > Mollusca > Gastropoda > Nudibranchia > Chromodorididae > Goniobranchus > Goniobranchus fidelis. The sequence goes on from JAOWAZ010334287.1 coordinate 10,046, forward strand.
AACCATCCCAATTCTTCTTTGTTAGTCATTGTGGAATAAGGATTTTTAAGTAAACATTATAATAAGTATATCATGATATTTTCATATTTCAAGGCAAGCTTTCTTCTACACAGTGGTTTATATTAAATGTCCATCAAGTTTTACTCATTCTGTTCCTGTCCATCTCAAACCAGTGATTAATTGTGAGCTTCAGTAGGTTTTAGATAAGCTTTGAAGAATATTGCTTGAATGTGATGATCTTCCTAGTACGTTTTTGCATATAATGGAATGTATTTTTATTCACGTCGCCTCGGTCTTTACAAATTAATGAGAGAGAGGAAGAAGAGAGTGGAGATTATTATTTGAAAGAGGGTAGAGGCAAAAAGCCAGACTTTTCCTTCTAGCATTTCAATAAGAAGGTCCTTCCATCACTCTTTTCCTTTTCTCTCTTTCTTTCCTTCTTTTGTAAGTGTCCCAATTTTAAAGTTTTTAGGAACAAAAGTATTCAAGTGAGCCTTCCTGTAACATAGTGCTATTATTTCATTGCTTGCTCGAAGAAAGTATTGCTCAATCATTGTGAAAGGGATTTTTTTTTCTTTTATTTTACATTTCCATCCATGCTCTCTAAATAACAGCTCATTTAATAGGAGATTTTAAAGCCATTTCTCTTATGATCCTTCATGAGCCATAATCCATATATTTATGAATGTTTGTACTTTGAATCTCCTCTTCTCAAATAGAACTGCTCATGTACAACATATACTAGTAGACTCATGTTATTGAATGTGGCATCATTATTCCATTTATTGAAGGAAAGTTGAGAGAGAGATACTGCTTTGTTTCTATTTGGTTTGTTTCATTTATTCTTTATTTTATATTTTGAATAAAGAAGATTCAATTGATAGATGGTTATTATTTTGTAAATATTTTAAATACATTGAAAGATTTTGTACCGCCATGAATTTTATGGCCCATCTTGAGCCATCCTCAAGAAATGTCTTCTCGAGCCTCTGTGTGTTTATACTGTAATATTATGTTTGCCATTGATGTTTAGTAGGTATATATTATATAAATATATATGTAACATATATATAATTAAACATACATTTATCCATGTCATCAGTGTTCACACTTTATTACGTCCTTTTATTTGAGAACATTAACTAAATAAATCCACTTTTTACATGAATAATAATGGAATTATAAGCATGCCACAGGAGTACAAACATTTACTAATACATGTATTATTTTAATCGTAATACTCACACTATATATATCTTAGTAACTTTTCCTTGTACGTGACTTATTTAAGTGGAATCTTGAAAAAGTGTAGGGCTTAAGAACAAGACAGGGTCATAAATTTGCTTCTTTTGTCTGTTTGTGGTTCTATTAAATGTCTTTTTCCATTGTGTTCCTATGATTATGATAAGTTAAAAAAAAAAAAAAAACTACAACAATTGTTTCTGTTTTTCTCTGAAAGATTGCTTCTTTTTTTCTTTTTTTTTCA
>JAOWAZ010335398.1:0-11529 GCA_028565935.1 Goniobranchus fidelis
ATCTTTTTCAGAAAAAGTAAGGAACGGGTAAGTACTTAGGAGAGCAGACTCTGAAAGAGAGTTGTTAGAGGCAATAAGGACGAGGCAAGTGTCATTTCTTGTACATATCTATAGAACAGATGACTTGGAAACAATATTGCTGGAAGGAAATTTTTGATGGAAAGTGAGACCACTCTGACAAAGCCTCTTATAACTTCAAAATCAATTGAACAATTGGGTGACTTACGGAGAAGAAGAGAAAGACATCTGGCTGGGACTGTCTAATAGAAAGTAGTTTCAATTGTCTGAGATCAAGAATTTCTCATTGTATTTAATTTCATTCAACATCTTTCACAATAACTAAATCCCCACAGTCTTGTGATTTAGATAAGATTTATTTGTACATGTAAAGGCATTTTAACTATACAGGCCCAATAGTATTGCCTAAACAATTTCAGCTGCTTGTAGTGTGAATTTCCACAAGCACAGTGCTTTTTCATCATAAAGATCATTGAGCTCTTATTAAATCATTTCAATTTCACAATTTTGTTATTTTTTTTTTTCAGGAAAAGAAAGAGAAGACATCCTTTGATGACAGTGCCTTTGAGGCATTGGAAAGGGATTTCCAAGAGGTGGGTTTGTGGTGAATTTAAAGACCAAGATCCATTTTTATTAGAAATGTGAATTAAAAAATTGACTGTATGCCTTAATTCAATGGCAATAAAATATTTTGCACGTAATACATGTGCTTTAGCACTACGAGAAACTTTTAAAGATAGTCACATTTTAAAGCAAAAGAAAAATTCTTTAAGGAAAATTCAACTGGCTTAATATTAGTGCCCCTATTTATATTGGGTACACAACTCACCAATGTTTCAAATCTTCTTTCCATGAAAGCACATGTTCCTGTTGTAGGATTTTGTAATAATTTGCTATGTGTTTCAATGAAAAATAATTTAAACAACATTAAAATTAAATATTACTGTTTGCTTTTTTGCTATTTTGCTATAATAAAAACATATTTAGACTATGTTGTAAGATTTGCATATTGTATGGTGATCTTGTTGAATTGTGATATTTTTTTACTCCCTGAGTCTTTCACATGTTACGATCAATTAGATTTCTGGTAACTTGCTTTTTCTTTTGTTGTTTTTTTAAAGATACAATAACAAGTTGCGATTTAGAAGTTGAGAGGATCACATGAATTATGATTAAGTTGTATATGTAAGTAAATGCTACTTGAATATCCTGGATCTGTGACAGGCTTCATAGCACTTGTTTTGTTGTTTATTGTTTTGATTTTTCAGTTCTCTTTTTGGTATTACCTCTTTATGCTTTTGTTTAACTTTTGTTTGACTTTTCTTTCTGAAAATTGACTGAGTTTCATGAATCATGATAACCATTGCAGGTTCTTGCTGAGCTTACTGGGGATAGAAGCTTAGAAAAGTTCCGATTGGAATATGAGAAACTTCATAAAGCCCTTAAAAAATCCCATGAAAGTGAAAGAAGGCTTATGCAAAAATGCAGGGAGTTGAATGCAGAGATTGTAGCCAATTCCGCCAAAGTTGCAACTGCTTTGAAACTCTCCCAGGAGGATCAGGCAACAATTGCTTCTCTCAAAAAGGTATCAAAACATATTTTCTTTTTTTATTTTTATTTAACAATGAAAAATCTGTTGTGCAAAAACGTTTTAGGAATGTTGGTATAAGGAAATCATGGTATATTATTCCTATTTGCTGGGCCCTCTTTCTTCTTGTGTATCTTTTTTTTTTTTTCTTGCTCTTCTTGTACTCCTTGTTCTTGTTCTCCTTCTTCTCCTCCTCCTCCTCTTTTTCATCCTCCTCCTTATTCAACATATTGTTGAGTATCATTTCACAAAAATATTGTTTACATTTTTTTTTATTTAAAAGGAAGTGGAGAAAGCATGGAAAATGGTTGATGCCGCCCATGAAAAAGAGGCCAAATCAAAGGAAACCTCCCATCGACTCAAGACAGAAATTGAACAACTTAGTAAGTTGGTGGAACAAGGAGCCGGACTTACTATGGGGCAAGAACACAGGTATGTTTCATTTAAATTCTGTTTTCTTTTTAAATGCGTTTTCATAAATTTTGTGTCAGCTTAAATATGCTAATTCTTTTAAGTGCTTTTTATTAGTGGGCTATATTTTTAAGAGGCTCTATAGACAGTTAATAATCAATTACATGAAATGTCTTTTTTATTCTGTTCTTAACTCTTTCTAGGCTAGACCTCCTGCTAGTCAATCATATTGTGGTTAACAGTCTATGACTTAAAGAATTAAAAGACAGAGGGTCTGGGCTTAAGTTGTCAAAATTAGAATGTTGTCGATCTAACTGTTTCTTTCATAATGAGTTGATGGAAAAAGGTATTCTCATTGCAATATATCAGTGATTGGTATTGAAAGGATTAAAAGTACTGTCCGTTTGTGAAAAATGATAAATGTGATTAAATCATTTTTCACTCTTAGTGTCAATGAACTGCTGAAGATCAAAGAAGACTTGACAAAGGAGAGAGATGAGCAGCTACAAGACATCACAAAGCTTAGGGAGCAACTTGCTGAATCCAAATCAGCACAGCAAAAACTTGAAGAGGATAAAGCTGAAGCAGAAGAAAAAATCATGGAGGTATGAATCTTAATCTTATACCAAATGTGTAGGATGAAGTTTTCAAACACATTGTCATATCTAGGATTATGATAATATAAGCCTTTATTTCATCTGTAATGATCTATAGAATTTCTATTTAAGGTCTTAGATGAATGTTTCATTATGAAAAAAACAAACAAACAACATACAACAAAAATGTTTGTGAGGGCATCTTCTGAAAGGATTAAACAAAAAAAAGTTTTTGTTTTGATAAAGAGGTGGAATTCCCATCCATTCTCATCATAAGCACATGGAAAGATGGGGGTCTTTTCCAAAGATTAAGACTCTCAACACCAGGGACAGATTTCTGTGCAGCAAGAATATTATCCTGAATTAATCTTTCCAACTCCTCCCATATACAGAAAAAAGAGATATTAAAAAAAGCCTTACATAAGCATTTTGAAGAGAACTATACATCTTTTCCTCTTCAGCTTAATCAAGACATTCAAGTACGGAACAATGAAGCGCAGAGAGAAGCACGTAAAAGAGATAAGCTTGAACGAGATCTTACTCAAGCCAAATCAGAGCTTGATGGTAAGAGTTCTGACATAAAGAATATGCAGGCCCAGATTGAACGCTACAAGCAGGAGAAAGATAAGCTGGATCAACAGTTGAGAGAACAGAGGGTAATGTAACTTTGATTTTTGTTGTTATTTTGTTTTATTTTTTTGTAATATAGTATTGCAATATTATACAATATTTTGAAAGTAAATATATCATACATGGATACTTTTATGTGGGGAGATGTAGCTCAGTGGTAGAGCATTTGATTCTCCTTACAGGCACATGTGCTCTTTACTTAAGCAATAAAATTTACCCTTGTTGCTTCTCTCAACCCTGGTGAAAATGGGTAGAGCTTGGGTAAAATACTAGCACCCTATCAGAGTCACTTAATCACTTAGTCCTTCCCATGTCAAATGACTCATCAGGCCATTAAAAATCGTTACGCCTTCCTGTCACGACCTGGGTTGTTTTTTTTTTGCAGCTCAGCCCAGGCAGTCCTCTCTCTTTCAGATTCCTTTCTATGTCTCTATGGAATCGTTCACTGCTCATTCTTTCAGGAGGGATGGATAATATCTGTCACTGTTTTCTTCATGCTATGGAAACAAGGATAATCCCAGCCCAATAAGCTGATTTGGCTTGGAAGGACTAATGTTTTACTCTGAATACTATTGTACAAAAAGGAGAAATAATTTGGCTCCTTCGTCAAAACAGTTACTAAGATATATGCATCAGTTGACCAATTACAAGTTTCTTTCATATGCCTGGTAGGCCAATTGGGAAGCAAACAAGCACAAGGAAGAGGCAATTGGATTAAGATGATGGCATAATGAGATTGTAATGTATTCTTTTGTCATGATTTTGTTTGTTTTATTTTTTTTTACTTGAGAGATTTCATTATTTTTCCTTTGAAAGCTGCTTTTGTTGCATCAGTCACTTACAAAGTCGGATGGTGAAATCCTTGTGTACATTTATAATATGGTGATATAGCTGGGGATTGTATCTAAAGTCATCTTAGTAAATGATTTTCAACAGTGTAAGGAATTTTTTTAGTTTGGTTTTTGTTTTGTTTTTGGGGGGTATTGTTTATTTTTCCAATGTTTTTGTTCCAGCTCATCACTTTGATGAATCCAAATTAAGGACCCCAAAAAAGGATAGAGAGGAAATCAGGAATTAGGGATTCTCTTGTTTTAAAAGAACTACTAAACTTTGTTTTTGCTCTGTAACTTAACATTTATATGAATGTTATATTATGTAGGTGATGGGCATTCAAGCAATAAATTCTTCTCATGCAGATATTTTTCTCTCTTGCTTTTAAAATTAATCTTTTATTTTTTTTCTCTCCTTGATTCTTTATCTCAAGATAGAACCATTTCATCAAATTCATAAAATGGTTTGATTCAAACTGATTACAGGCAGACTTTTCATGAGGGCTTATTGTTTACATTTTCTATTTCATTGCAATTTCTATTATTTCATTACTTTAGGTTTTGAGTGAGCGTACACTTAAAGATGCAGATATCTTGAATTCCCGCCTTAGCAAACTATCTGCTGAGTATGAAAACCAGCTTGTTTCTACTGATATGCTTGCCCAAGAAAACCAGGCTCGAGCTTTGGAACTAAAGGTAAAGATATTGATATGTGATCAGCTGGATTGTGAATTTTGCATCATTTAATTTGGAGTTATATGTCGTTCATGTTGATCAATTTTGTAATTTTTGATATACATTTGTTTTTAATATATAGATTACTCCAAATGCTTCTGTGAGGGAAGACGAAATACCAATATGAGATGCATAGATAGATATAGGGATATGGAGCTGAAGGAGCTGAAATGTCACACTTTTAGTGCATGGAGATAAATTGTTGAAGATATGAGGTGTACTCATATAGTAACCGGATAAATGTTAGAGTCTGCTTTTGTTTAATTTCAAATGACTGTTGCTTGAGCTTTGCTATAGGAATTCTTTCTAATTTTCCTTTACTTTATCTAACATTTATTTCATTTCTTTTGCTATCTTTTACCCAGCAAAAAGAAGAGGAAGTGGGCAATCTGAAAGCTGAGACTCAGCGTCAGAATAAAATGCGTGAAACTATCCAAAGAAAACTTCGCAGTGTTGAAGATAACAAAGCTGACATTGAACAGCAACGAGAAACTCTCAAGGGACAGATAACTGGCTTAGAGAGAGGTGAACAACAGCATGATATATTTATTGTTAATACTTTGAAATTTTGTGATGTGACTATGCTTTCAAATTACCATTTTTTAAATTTATCAAATTGTCCAATATGATATGTAAATAGTATACAATAAACCCTGCTTTGGCAGTTACCCTTATTTGCTTTCTATATTTTTACCCTCTCCAAAACATTTTTTTAGAGGTTACAGCCATTTTTTTCTGTTCTTTTGAGAAAAAAAAAAACCCTAAACAAACAACAACAAAAAAATAAACAAGCCTTTCATGTGATCTGGTTGACTGCCAAAATTGTATAAGCATTCAAATTTAATTGTGTAAATAGTTATGCATGTCTTGTTGCATGCTAAATGATTCAATGAGGAGACACCAAACTTCTGTCTGGGTTAGGCACGGCCAAAATTATTGAATTCGATAATTTTATGTAAATCTTTGTTTGCTTTAGAGTAGATCATAATCAAACTTATTTTTTTTGCAACACAAGGCCCAACAAATGTTTCCCTTTGAAGATGCCAACTGCTGGTGGCTAGACAAAAATTGTATTGGATCTGATTGAATGAACATCAGCTCAGTAAATAACAGCTCTGTTGACTTGATCCAGTCTGCTGATCAAGAAAGGGGAGGAGTTACAACTCATGCCATGTGTGAGACAACATTTCATTGAATGGCTGCAACGAGTGAAGGATTGGTCAACATCCTACTTTATTGTTTTTATGCGTCCAAGGGCATAGGGCTTATCAAATGATGATTAGTGAGAGAATCCTTATTGAAGATGATGACAGCAGTGCCTTGACATCCATGTATTACGCCTAAGCATATGGTTGATTTTAATTGAGATAAGTCTTGTTTTCAATACACTCTCAGCCTGCAGTACACTACTGATGCACCAAGTCATATAGGAATTCAAAAGGAAAACTTTCGCAAAGTTATCCTCTAGACCCACTCCATACTAGCGGCAACTTGCTTAAATCAGTCAAATATCTCTGTGATCTTAGGTGCCTTCTATGGGCAGGTTTGATTGTATTTGCTTGTTATGGTAAAGATTTGTTGCAGAGTTTCCTGTCAACAGTGAATCATAGGTTGACAATATTTTCTGTCCTTTATTTCAGAGCTGGAGGCAGCCAAAAAGCAAGCTGAAACAGATAAGAAAGCAATTGATGACCTGGTTCGTGAAAGAGACATCCTCAATAAGGTAAGATAATTATGTTTGGATAGAAAGTTCAAAATAAAAGTATTTCTCCTTTTGTGTTTTTCTATGAATGCTTTTCATTAACGATACCAACAAATTTGCAAATATCGGGAATAGTTTTTGTTTTTCTTGTTACCGGTACACAAATGTCTGAGTTATTCTGAAAAGGGATTGTGTTGCCATTGAAAATGTCCAAATACATTAATTTTATCGGCCCCATCTTCTGTTGGTGGCAAATAGGAGCAGAAGATGCCAAAAATAGGTTTCTGTTTAACTCCTGGACATTTTATCTTTTTCACATTTGTCATCAGATACTGCTGACATACCTTGCCAACAACATTCAACTACTAAATCAAAGTATAGAAGGACATAGTGAACAAATAACATTACCACCATGCATAGTTCATGGTCATATATGTTTCTGTTTCTCATTAGCAATCCAAGAACAGAATTCTCTTCCACCAATCATCACACAACAGACAACTTATTCACAATCATCTCACCCTCCAGTCACAGGTCCAACATGGAAATTTACAGCTAAAAGCCCCTTGGTGAACAGGAAATCAAAGAATTAAGTTGTATCAGCAGAATACATTCCCACCTTGCCCTCCTTCCTTCACAAGTCTCTAGGCAGAAGGCTCAGTTGCAGAAGGAAGGATGCCTGGGAGAAAAACTTTGTCAGAGCTCTTTTGCATAGCCTGTAGAGTGTTGAAAATGCTATTATGACCCCGGAGTAGGGGTAAGCCGAGAAAAGATGAAGAAGGAGGATTTTAAAAAATGGAAGAAGACGGATGAGGAAAACTTGCATTTTCATGAGCTTATCAAGTACAGGAAAAACAAAATCAGGAACTCAAATCTTCAAACTACCACAATCAAGAGTTTATTGGCACATTTATTCCTATTTCACTAGAACAATCAGGATGTGGAATAGCCTACCAAATTCAATGGAACTCAGTAATACCGGTAGTACTGAATATTTCAAGTAACAACTTAACAACATGACTTGAAAAAAAACACACTAGCTTAAATGTTTCAATCATGATTAGAAATTCACGAGTTGACTTAAAAATCAGCTTATGTGACTCAGTCAGCCAATTTGAAGACTAAAACTAAGAAGACTAAGACAAGGATTATAAAAAAAAAGTTTGCTAAGGAGTATTTTATTTTATGATTTTCAATCTTACTGTTGCAATGTGGGAGTTTGTTTTTAGTACTGGCTATATCATTTCTGACATTGAATATTTTACATTCTTTTCTTTTTTCTTTATCAACTGTAGAACTTACTCAAAGCTGCTGGGGCAACACAGAAACAGCTTCATCTTGTCAAACTTCATGAGCAATCAAAGAAGAACTTGGAGCAGGAGATACAAAACTACAAAGAAGAAGCTCAAAAACAGCGTAAGATCATTTATCAGTTGGAGAAGGAAAGAGATCGTTACATCAATGAAGCCAGTGATCTCACCCAGAAAGTGAGTGTTGTTTATATGTTCAGTCAGAAAAATGTTAAATGAATATTGGGGACATTGTAAATATTAAAGGCCTTTCACATAATCTTTGACATTTAGATTTAGACTCAGTTATTTCAACTACTACTTGAATAAAGTAATGGATTTCTGATGACATTTTCTGTTAATTTTTGTGTGTGTGTATTAATGGATAGGAATTCCTTTTTTTTTCTTGTTTCATGAAAACAAGGTTACTTCGTATTTTTCCTTCTTAGAAACAGTGGCAAGAAAGTTTCACTTCTGTATGAAGAAAAGCAATAGTGTATTCTTTTCACAATTTTGGCCTGTCTATTATCAGTTTGGCTTCATTATAGTTGAGACACAAATATAATATGTACCCATTTGTCCTTTTTTCATGAAATTAGTGTTTATTGAATTGAGACTTTCTCCAAAGGTCCTTCAACATATGGAAGATGTCAAAGTACGAGAAATGCAGATCTTTGACTACAAGAAGAAGATTGCTGAAGCAGAAACCAAGTTGAAGCAGCAGCAAAATCTGTATGAGGCAGTCCGCTCTGACAGGAATTTATACAGCAAGAACTTGATAGAATCTCAGGTAAGTTTTTCATACATGATAATTTGTGGATAGCCATAATTTAAAAGTACTTATCAACAGTATACATTTTATTTATTGACTTAAATAATTCTGAATGGTAAGTTAATGGATCATGACAGTCAAAAAGCAACTTAGAAAAGCTTTTGTGAGGATTTGTTAACTCTTGAAGCACAAGTATTTAACATCCATTATGTGCTTCTGACGCTTTACTGAAATAAACACTTTCAAGAACTTCTTTGCTCACCTAATTTTTTGAAAATTCATATCCAGAAAAACAAACAAACAAACAAACAAACAAACAGCAACCCAGAAACAAAAGTTAAGAAAGAAAAAGGTGCTTGATTTCCAAAACAAATGTAATATTTTTTATTTTAGGATGAAATCACAGAGATGAAGCGGAAACTGAGGATCATGACTCATCAGATAGATCAACTAAAGGAAGAAATTCAGTCGAAGGAGGCTTCCTTACTCAAAGAACAATTAGAACATGCAAGGGTTGAGAAGGAGAAGGATACTCTAAAGGTAAGGAAACATTGGATGTTACTTTTTCCATTAGTTGTTTATCAACATCTACTGATCATAATCCCGATCATCATCATCATGTCATCATTTCTGATTTGTGTTCCAAAATTAAATTACCTTTTTAGTTCTTTGGGAAAAGGTTTCTAAGTGAGTTTTTGAATTTTAAATTAAAAAATTCTGCAAATCATTTAGTTTTGATGGAACACTTTGTCTTATAGTTTAATTTAAGAATTTCTATAAAAGGCCTTCTTTTGAGTGAGGTTTATAACGCTGTGCTCTGCTTTGACAAAAATGTTGAATTAGAAATACTAATTTTTTAAATAAATTGTTTAAATTCATCTACATTTTAAGATAAAAAGTCATTGAAAAGAGAAGCTGTATTGTAATTTAAATGGAAGAAATTATATCAAGAGGATAAATTACTTGTGAAAAATCCCTGCTCATAAACACTGGTATGATATGAAATGGATATTTCTGCATTTCCATCATCACAGGCTGAACTTCAAAAGATGAAACAACAAGCCATTGAAAGTAAAGCGTACATTGAAGCTCAAGCTGCAGAGGAGAGAAAACTGCTGAAAATCATAGCTGAAGCTGATGCTGAAAGAGTTCGACAAAAGAAAGAACTTGATCAGGTAACTGAGAAAGCAAACAATTCAGCAGGAAGAAATCAGAATGGTCACACAATACTGGCTTGAGGTGTTTTGAATTTCTTGCCTCTGTAGCGTTAATTCTATAGATCAATGTAATAAACTAATCTTTGAACTTTCACAGAATGCATCTTTCAATCCACTTCTTATGTGTGCTCTGTCAACAATTGCATCTTTCAATCCATATTTTGTGTGTAGTCTGTCAACAATTGCATCTTTCCATCCACATTTGGTGTGTATACTGTCAACAATTGCATCTCTCAATCCACATTTTATGTGTAGTCTGTCAACAATTGTATCTTTCAATCCTTATTTTATGTCAAATTCATTGTCAAAGATTGCATTCTTTAATTCATATTTTTTATCCACACTGTCAAAACCTGCATTTTCAATCCTTAATTTACATCTGCAGGTGATAAGTGAACGTGACATTCTGGGAACTCAACTGGTGAGGCGTAATGATGAATTGGCTCTTCTCTATGAAAAGATCAAAATTCAGCAATCCGTCTTGAACAAGGGTGAAATTCAATACAATCAGCGGCGAGAAGATATCAGAGTGCTCAAACTGGAGATCAAGAAGCTAAGAAGGGAGAAGACCATTCTTCAGAAGAGCGTGGCAAATGTTGAAGACCTGAGGTAACAACAAATCTATCAGCATTAACTCATTGCGCTCGCGTAGAATAAATAGATCCAACAGGCTATATGTCCCCTGAAGTCGATTCGGATACATGTATTGGACAGTGTTTAGAGAGGGTTATTGCACAAATTAAGCGTGTCATGAAGGGAGAACACTCTCAAATGATAATATAATCACCTATTATTAATATTGTCTACCAGGAGCAAAACCAAAATATTTCACTGTTCCATTATACATAAAGATTTTATGCCTGATTTAAAATTGGCCAAAATACTATGGCACAAGGCTTTTGCATAAGCCTGCATCTTGCGGCTGCAATGGGTTAAGGATTAAACTTATCACACATTTGATGTGTCAATTCATTGAAATTATGTCTTGTTTTGAAGAGTAATGATATTACTTTGATATATTTTGATGCGCAAATCTTAGAAATATCTTACTTTAATAAATTTGATTGATGTAGAAATTGTTCCATTCAAACATTTCAGACGAGAGGTTTATCACATTCAGAGGGAACTTTTGAGAGAAAGAACTAGATGCAAGGCTTTGGAAGAAGAGCTTGAAAATCCAATGAATATTCATAGATGGAGAAAACTTGAGGTAATTTGTCTCTCTTTTCATATATTTAAAAAAAAAAAAAAGAAAAAAAGAAATAATAATAATAATAATAATACAATACAATACAATATCAGTAAAGGGCTGGCATGTGCCTTTAAATGCCCTGTTCTTTATGAAATAATACATACGATAAGTAAGCAGAATTATAGTTTAAGTGACACGTGATTGAAATCATAGCAAAGAACCTTTTGTGCAACTTACAAGTACACTGTGAAAAATTCAATGGAAGAGTAAACAGTGCACATGTTAAAGAAATGTCACTAATAAAACATATACTTCACATCAAACAACTCATAATCTAAAGCAACCTTGAGGTCAGTCAAGGATTTAGCTTTCTTTGTTTCTAACCTAAGACTATTCCATGTATTGACTGTACGACATATGAACAATTTCTGTCTAATTGCTGTTGCGCATCTAGTGACAAAGATTTTGAACTTATCACCTTGTGTAAAAGTATTTAGTGAATACTGAAAGAAACCAGAGGATGTTACCTCATCGATGCCATGGACAATT
>JAOWAZ010336507.1:0-11527 GCA_028565935.1 Goniobranchus fidelis
CACTCAGGTGTTATTGAGTACCCGACCATAGGCAGAGGAAGATCTTGTCAGTATGCTAGAGCAAGTGTGCCAGTAAATTGGCTGCATCTCTGTATACTCCACATGGAGTTGAGAAGGCATTTGGTTTGAAAAGGGCTGTTGGGGAACACTTGTAAAGCGCTTTGAGCACGTTTAGTGGATTTAGCGCTATATAAAATCTCAGGTTTGGTTTTTTTTTTGTTTTTTGTTTTCTTTTAAATCATGCTTAGATTTTGCTCTCTTGTATCAACAGCAGATTCATCCGCCTTGATCAGTAAGTTAAAATACATTCAATTAACAAAATGACATACTGGATGGCAAAGCCTATATGAGCCATTCCCAAAACCTTGTACCCGGAAAGGGGACACGGGTGAAAATTTTTAATCATTCAGAAACTACAAAAGTATAAATTTCCATGTAAAAGTACATTCCATATTATGCAAAAATATTGGTTTCAGACCTGTTAATGACTTATTATGAGAGAAAACACATAAATAACCCAGTTGTTTCCATTGACAAGGACATAACTCTCACGACATACATTGCCTCTTTAAGTCAACAGTTGTCATCACTTTGTACTCAAAGGCTTTTTTAAATATGAGTTACTCTCTTTCCATGAAGTTCATTAGTTAACAACTCAAACATTCAAAAAGTGGTGAAAAATAGAGCCAAATTTATGTCGTGAGAGTTATGTCCCAGATAGGTGCATAATTGAAACGTTTTGTAAAAAGTGAAGAATCACATGGAAATATAAAATTTGGATTTAACGAGTAAAAAACAATAAAGAGAATATATGGGAAGGCTAAAACTGAAGCAAAATTCAGACGTAATGTAACAGTTGGAAAAAGAAAGATTTTGTCCAGAATCAGGCCTGTAAGTGGCTCGAGAAAAAATTGCCCGAAAATGTTTCAGCTGAAATTGGGCAAATATCGAACATCGGTATAGTAGTAAAAGGTAGTGAATGTAATTATCATACAATTAACAGTATGTATACATGGAACCCAAAGGATAAATAGTGGAAGAGAAAAGTAACTAAAACAGAATCTAATTCATTATTCAGGTGATGTAAAGAGAAGAATTTCCAATGGGATGTTCTTGACACTTTCTTTGCCCTCTTGACAGTGTTGAAGCTCTGGAAGGAAAAGGGTTGCGTTTCCCTTTTTTACCCCTTATCGAATATGATGGGAATCAGGAATTCTAGGTTTTCCTAGCTATGCCTCGGTCTAATTTTTCAAGAAATAAACTCCAGTACAATCCACATAGAATATCTAGAGCTAGTAACCTACATCTGATGATTGCATCTAAGTGAAGTGATTATTCCAAACCTAAGACACGGCCAGCCTAGAGATCTAGGTCTTGATGTAGATATACAACTAGAATATGTAACCTAGATCTAGATGCATATCTAGAACTAGATCTGTCGAGGGGGTGAAAATTAACCATTTCTCAAGAGTGAAAATTGCAATTTTCAACAATTTGCTTATACTTTTGGATGGATGGTACTTGGTGGGGGGAGTTCCAAACACATTCTAGAGATCTAGGTACGGTTAGCCATCCCATGTCTCTCCTAACTCCTAATACTAGATCTAGGCCTACTGTAGGCCGACTGTCTTGTGAACAGAAATGAATAGGCAGTTAAGTAGGCCTAGAACAATTTTAGTAGTAAGGCTAACATGCCTAACCGAGCCGATGCCTATAGCGTCACATTCGAAGCAGTCATCGTCCGGCAAAAGCCGTGCTTGCTTTCCAGCGCCGAGCTCTTGGCCTTTATTGGCTACCCAAGGCCAGGCCTAGACGGCAACTCTGATGACAAGCTGTCTAGATATACGAAGAGCCAAGTCACCACACTTTAATACCGTAGCTATACTGGGCCATATCGCACTTTCATCTACTACGTTGATATTGCCGGCAATTTGCCGCATGCGGCAATTTTTTAAAATAACTTTATTTTGTAGCCGGTGGTGAGCCAACAGGCACAAAATTGGCGGAAATGCCGGCACTGCCGGAGAACTTACAGGCCTAATGAAAGAAGGACGAATATCCACTTTTTGTATGTCTGGATATTCGTCCTTTTTCCATAAGAGGGCAGAGTTAGAGTTAAAAGTGGTTTACTGTGATAAAATTAAAGGATTTTTTTCAGTTTTTCAAGGTCCAAAAATGTTTTTTCACAGTTCCAAATGAATTGCAATAGAGTGTGTCCATACATTCATGCAAGCTTATGAAACCAAAGACTTAAAGTTCCAGCAGTAACAAACTTCCTGATTCTGTGTTAGAGTAAGTGGCATGTAATAGTTTAAAAAACAGTAACTTTTTTTTCAGTTTGGATGATTAAGATTTCCCAATAATTGTCATTTTAAGATTTTTCAGGGTTTCTTCGTAAAATTCAAGGCTTTTCACGTTTTTTTCAAAGTAATAATTGTTCTTAAAGTTTCTCATAGGTACTTCTAACCTTACAGAGTGTTGATAAGAAATAACGCTCTCCATGCAAACACAGACAATCAAGTTCTTGAAAGAAAACTTACCTTCCTCAACATGCCACTAAAGTCAGTAACTGATTAAGTACTCAAAGAATTAGGCAATATTTACAACAGAAGGTATTAATTTTCTTTTTTACAATCAGCTTTGTGTAGAAATTATTCCTGGAGGAACCCTGCAATATATCATAACCCTGGCAGTTATGCAGATAAGAAGTCAATAAGCAGTTCTAAAATATTTGTTTCTGCTCTTCAATCGAGCCGTGGAGAGAGATATAAAATTGAAAGTTAACATCTGGAAAGGTTTTGTAAGTAGTCTATTCAAAATACAGAAATGGTGGTTATAATGTGAAATATGACTGATTTTTAAATTGAAGCCAAAATTAGATATAGATGCATTAAATTTCAAGACGGTCGGTAACAATGCAAAATTCAAACAGAAACAAAGTGAAAGTCTGACTATTTAGACATCTTCTGTACAGAGAGTGATCTTTGCCCTGTTTTCTCTCGATCTAATCTTTGGACTAATATCGCTGCTTCTCCAAAATTCTAGTTAGTCCACTTGACGCAAATCTGGATATAGAAATTGATTGAATAGTGGAATCTCTAGCCCAGCTATCAATTAATAGTGTATTATTATAACACAGTGCGCATGGACAAATTAATATTGGACCATTTTTAGGCTTTAATTAGATCTGATTGACTTTTGTACATTTAGTTGATTTAGATCTCTGTTTCATATTATCAATAGTCTACAGCACACCAAACTCTTAACCTAAAACTAGGTCCAAAGATATCTAGTCAGAGATTTATAACTATATCCATATCTAGACATTAACTATTCAGTTAATCTTTTTACATTCTAGTCTCAGTAAACAAGGCCCATTAAACAGATTGCTATATGTTTTTTTCTCTAGTTTTCGATTACTAATGGCCCACTACCATGGTAATGTAAACAATGACATGACAGACTAGAGAAAGAAGCATCCCGATCCAGATATTACCCTTAAAAAATAGTAGATTTCTATGGGCCTAGAGTCTACATGTCAACATTTCGCAATCATGATTGCCTGCTCAAGTTGAATCAAGTCAGATCTGGGTCTAGATTTAAGCTAGAACCACAAGCAATTTTATTTTCCCCGTCATAATAACACACAATCTCCTCTTATCTTTGAAGTTTTGAAGTAAACACATATCCAAGTATATTCCTTGCATAATTTTATGGTTGTGGCAACAACCACAATGAACCATCGAAGTATCATGCAGGTGATTCTATTCCAGCCTCAAGGTGTAAAAAATCGGGATCCGTTTGATCAAAATCGTGGTAGTCAAGACTTGATGTGAAATCTGGAACAAAATCTTAACAATCCTGACCAAATTGGGATAAATGGAAGGTCTGCATGTTTAAAATTGGCAAATCATAAGAACAATCCGAATTGAATCGGGATAAACAGCAGGTTTTCAGCTCTGGGGGATTATAACTTAAAAAGACATTTGAACCCAATACTACTTTCTGATCTATGCTCTAGAACTTACTTGGCAGCTGCTGGGGCCTTTTCTTTCTTAGGGGCTGGGGCTTTCTTGGGCGCCGGTTTCGGTTTTGAAACAGGTGAGGGCGGGACTGCATTTTCGTTGCTGACCACCATGTCTTCATCGCTGGCATCTTTATCATTGGCCCCTGAATCTGTATCATAACTCTGCTGGTTGTTGTCTCCATTAGTTATAAACTGGCCGGTCTCTGCGTCATATGTCTTGAAGTCAGCGTCATCATCCTCACTTTGTATTTCCTCTTCATTTTCAAACTTGTATGTTACATTGGAAGCTGTAATAAAAAAAAAGGTCATAGTGTGCATTTCATGAAGAAAAATGAGACATGAAAGTATAAAAATCACATCACATCTCCGGTTAATTCTAAGGGTACGGCCACACATCTAGCCGTGCTACCAGCTCGCTTGTAAGCATTAATGTTCTAGTGTCCACACCACTAGTCGCATTTCAAGCTACTACTAGCTATTTTTAGTATACAACAAGTTTTCACAAGACTCAATGGATTCCCTGCCGTGCCTTGATTTGCATTGCATTGCCTTGCTGCCTTGCTAAAGGAAAATGCACCCAATTAAAAATATTCATGATTTCTTTATTGCAGAAAACCAAATTCTGCTCATATCTTAGTAATTTTTGGTTGCTTGTTTCAAAAATTCCATTAGATTTTTGGATCTGATCGATTCCCATGAAGATATTGGCAATGGAAATAACTGTCTGGTTATGACCATTGACGTCACTGATCCTGCCTCAAACGTGAACACTTTGAACACCTGCAAGTCTCTCTGGGCAAATCGACTACGTTACGAGCTTCGAGCGGTGGTAAATGGCAAGACATTAACCCTTAACCCGCTGAGCCCTTTTTCCCCTTATGTAATCCCCTGTGCTGAGCAGTTTGGGAGAATTTCAGGAAATTTGAGTAATCATGTTTAAAAAATCATAACTTGGCAATTAGAAGAGATAAATCAATGAAATTTTCAGGATGGCCAGATGGATGGACAAGCTACGTATTCAATAAATCAGATATGCAAATTATGTCATGTGACCACGGCGGCCATCTTGGAAATCTCATTAATATGCAAAATATTCGTATAGCACAATATTCAATGGTATTCCTATTGAAATACAGATGAGAAATGTTGTTTTATGAGATAAAATGTAAGAAAAATGAATAAACTTGGTAAACAAAAAGAAATGACACTGGTTTTTTCACTTTTTGGTTGTTGTATTGTAGCTAAACAAGAGGAAAACAAAATGCGATGACGGATAAAAGATGACATATGAGCTGGAGAACAAAGGGAAGTTTATGTTCAAGTTTCATTACTTTTATGCACATTATTTGGAACACTAACAATTGAAATGTTTCTTTTATTTGCTCAGTCTCTTTTCCTTTTTTTTCCACACACATTTGGGTCACAGTTCTTTCTTTCAGCCGCAAAATTCTCCTTTGTGTGATATATCTTGAAACAAGGGTAGACGCAGAGAGCCACACCACATGTTTGGCAATGAAATGATGTCTGAGTTCTTACTTTTATAGACCTACAAACTTTACATTCAGGTCTGTGTTTGGGATTATCAAACTTCTCTGGATAGTGTGGGGCAAGGATTCGAGCTGAAGCTTCAGGATGCGGCTGTGAACGTTTATCGACAGCGCGACGACGGGTTTGTTCTTTGACAAGACTCAGACATACAAGCTCCCTGAAGCGCTTGCTGCTGATATTGGTTTGTGGGTTCTTTGATTTGAAGAGTATGAATGAATTGATCAAAGCTGCCTCAATCAAAAAGTGAAATATTGTCAGATACCATTTATGTGATTTGTAGGGGTACGAATAGTAGCCAGATGTTTGGTCGTATTGATCCACGCCCCCCATGAAATTGTTGTAGTCCTCAACGCAACGGGGTTTTTCAACTGAAATAAAACCTGATGGGTCTTTCTTGCTCCTTTTTGTTTTCGTGAATGTGTTGTTAGTATGAATCGTGGAAACAAGACTGACTCTTTTAGAGTCATGCCATGTAGTGGCGAGGATTTTCTCATGACGAGCAAAGACGGGTGGATCTCCAGGTTTGAGTTTTTTATTTTTTTTGTTCAAAGCTTTGGGAAAGTTTTTTCTGTTATCAATAACAGTCCCTACAGCACCTATTTGTTCTGATGTGAGATCTTTTACCAATTTTAGTGAGGTGTACCAGTTATCAAAGAAAACAACATGTCCCTTTTGTTCAAAACCCGTAAGCAGCTCTTTGACGACGGTAGCAGGCAGCGGTTCCCCATCAACGACGGGAAAGGTATTTTTGCCTGTGTAAACAATGAACTTTAGCAGGTAATGTGTTTTGGCATCTACAAGAGCAAAAAGTTTTAGTCCAAATCGTGTCGGTTTGGCCGGCATGTACTGAAGAAATTGAACGCGCCCCTTGAATGCGACCATGGATTCATCAATGGATAATTCCTTGGACGGTGAAAAAAAATGAAGATAAAGTGGCTGCATTATGTCTAAGAGCAATCTCAATTTGAAAAGGGGATCAAATCCCTCCTGTCCTCTTGGAATATAGTTAGAATTATCGTTAAAATGAAGGAAAGAGCGGAGGAGGAGGTATCGATCTCGTGGGAAGATTTTGGTATATGCCGTCTCATTTATCCAAAACAATTTCCGCCAGTGGTCTACTTCCGCAGGTTTTTTGCACATACCCATGGCTATTTGAAGGCCAATAAAGGCATTTATCTCTGTGTTATCTGTTTCTTTCCATAAAATTTTCCTGGACTTGGGGGTAAGGGTAGCAGTTTGTAACACCTGACCTGCATATCTGTTTGTCTCATTTCGAACAATGTCAATTACAGCGTCGGGAACAAATAATTTGAAAAAGGCCACAGGCCTTTCCTCTAAATCTAGATCTAAAAATTCATCTGAGTCTAGAGTACCAATGTTCTTTGCACCTGTTTCACTGGCATCAAAGTTCATTATCCATTCTCTAGGATTGATAGACTCATCCCCATCCAACACCTGCCAAACCCACTCAGAATCATCTGAGCCACGCCCACGTCTTCCTCTTGTATTAGGATTTGGTCCAGATCTAGATCCATCACCCTGATCCCCAACCGAAAGATCGCCATTGGCTTGGTCGGAGTCTGGTTCTTCCCCACTAGAACTAGATCTATCGCTTATTTCATTGAAATACTCATCCCCTGAGTCATCATCATGCCGATAAACATCGTCATCTGAGTCAGACTCCATCTCAGAAACGTGCTTTGTAAACAAAGCCAAAAAATTGCAGTAAAATGTGACAAAATTGACGAATTTCGATCCGAAAAAAATCACGGCACAGGCCGAGACACCGGTAGACCAAGGGACATCACTCTCGAAACTCTAAGCCATCGTATTTTTCTTAATTCGCCTTCACAATGAGTCCTGGGCTATGCACGCATTATTGCGTGGTCAGCGGCCACGGCGCATATCGGCAGATACGACTTAATGCGAGGTTAGCGGGTTAAGGGTTAAACTGATAAATGACTAGTTACATATCTTGCCACAGGTCCAAAGGAAGAGGCATCTCTTAGGGTTTTGCTCACCCAGATTGAGGGCTTGTAAATATAAAAACAAACCAACAAAGATGACTGACAACCATGACCTTGCACATGTTCTGAGAGTTGATTTAATACTATAATTATAGGTTTGTTTCAATTGTGATACTGACAGAGCATTTACAGCCACACCAACAATCAGAGAAAAGGATAAGAAAATACAAAGCTGGAGGGAATTAATCTTAAATAACTCAAGTTTAATTCTCATATATTTCCCACCTTTCCCCTGAATCCTCCACATATGGAAGATTTCATCAAGTATGTTTACAATGGGTGGACCAGTTGATGTATGGATGTTATATTACATATGAAGTCAATTTGCTTGTAAAGGATGGAGGGGAAATGTGAAGGTCATCAATTCAATCAACATTTCTTTGTACAGGATGTTGGACACTTGTTGTACAATATCAATATATGCATCTCTTGAAAAACATAAATCATTCATATGAAGCGTAGAAAAGTATTTAAATATTTACAGGTATAATAACAAAAAAGATTTACGTAAAACATATAAGAAAAACAATGTTTGGACTTTAGACGCTTACACCACTAAGGTGGGGGGTGGGAGAAAGAAACATGTAATTGAAAACAAGAAAAGAGCAAAAGAGAGAATAAAGTATGGACATCTGAGTGCTCTGAAAAAAAACAACAACAAAAAAACAAAAACCCACAAGAAAACAAAAATCATCTGTTATTCTGGAAATATTAAGAGAATGTTCAATTTGTGTATGGCAGCACAACTATGCTGCTTCAACATAAATAACAAGACAAAAGGCAATTTCTCACTCTCCTTATTTTCTTCTTTCAGAATCATCAAATACATCCCTCAAGCTATTTATTAATTTGATCTTTCAAACAAGGCGCCTTATCTTTCACGCAGTCATTCACAGTTGTGCAAAAGAAAACTAACAAGAAAGAAAACCAACATTCTTGACACTGAAAACAAGAGTAGCCCTTTCCATTTCCAATATCATCCACAAAACAAATTAAATGTTGCTGAGTAAGGAGAACAGCAGAAACCGACAAATACAAATTCACTTGCATAGATAATGCATGTCTGAAAGAGTGAAAAAAGTGAAGCTGTTAGACCCAACAAATGACTTTTTTTTTCTTTCTAGAATTACATCTCAAGGCTTTAACATGTATGGTATCGTAATGAGGTGAAATATAGCCTGAGATGACAAAACAGATGTGTAAAAGTGAGAAATAACAAAAAAGTAATATAAAAAAAATTAACAAACAAACAAACTTTGACATCCCCCTCTTCCATGCTAAAAATGGTGGGACGACTAAAATTTCTCATGGAAGTTAAAACTGAACACAGATTAAAATACGATAAACTGAACATGTCTTTATCTGACATTTTTACCCGGACAACAGTTATAAATTAGATGTTACAACTGAAGAAGGGAAAGTAATAAAAATTACAGATGGCATTAAAAACAACAACAAAAAACAGAAAAGAAAAGAAACAACCCAACCCAAAATAACGACCAAAACCCAAACGATAGAAACAACATCAAACAAACAAATATGATAAGATTCTAAATCTGTGACTGTCTTAAGAAGGTTCATCTGCGAACTCACGAGGTCACAGAATTTATACCAACGTTATGCTGCAGGTCGAAATCTGTACCTCGACTCATTTCACCACTAAATACTGTCCATAATTTTTTTCGTATCTGCCCGTATGATTTATCAATAGTTTCCTATTATATTACTGCCATGCGATATTTCAGAAATGTTTTTCATGTTGCATTCACATACCTGAAGCTTATGAGCAGAATAATCGCTGACTGGATCCGAATATCAATATGGTACCGTTCAGACCTCAGTCAGCTCGACCCAGGAAGCTCGGTCCCTTTCTCAGCTATGACCAATGATAATCTTTTTTTTTTTTTTTTAATGAAAAACTGGAACGTTCGGGGACCATAATGAAATAAAACACCAAAACTATTAAAATAAATTTAAAACATCGTAAAATACAGAAACTAAAACCATTCGTGCACATTTGACTTAATCATTTCAAATCTATCTATCTGCTAAATATGTGGTGGTGATGCGGTAGGACAAATAGCATTTGGCCCAACTTCGAGTTCATAATAGATGTATTAGATTTATTAGATGTATAAAATACATTTGTGAGGGTTCTTTTGGGTCTTCATGCGTCTTAGACGGAGTGTGTTTGTGTGTGTGTGTGTATGTCTTTTCCTCTATGTATGCATTTTGGGGCGAAGATACTTCTAAATCATTAAAAGAAATAGTAGCAAACCAAAAGGATAGACAGGTTTGAAATGTCGAGGTAGGCGCAGTCTATGAAGGAAATAACAACAGCAATAAAAAACAATAAAAAACAAACCAACAATAAAAAACAACAACAAAACAACAACAACAATTACCACAACAACAACAAAAACAACAATAGCAACATAAACAAGAACGAAATACCACAGTCAATGAAGAAGGCAATCAAAAGATTACTGCCAGACGGACAAATTCGTCACCTTTCTCCGTTCTTCCCGATTTCTCCTCTGTCTCTGGCTTTTAGCAAGCATTGTCTCTGAAGATAAATCTCGATTTCCAGGAAGCTCATTTCGGTCATAAATCTTCCGGAAAAGAGAGCGGCAGACAAGGGAATGAATAAAAGAAACACCGAGGAGCAGAATTTTACTTGAAAGTTTTAAAGCCGTGAAAATATATCATTGGAGTGGCAAGAAAAACATATAGGAAAGAAAGAAGGGGAGATAGAACAAAGCACATTATAATATAGTGGGCTACTCCATGCGGAGTTATGTTGCATTATTACCTTAGTGTCTAACCATTAATATTAATTGAAAGATGACAAAATAATTGGGCAAAATACATTATGGCAATATAATATTGTGTTATTTAGTTGGTTGGCAAAAATCCTGTCTGTAATTGGAGGGCCTTGAATTGCCTCACAGCATTCAGGGTGTTTTGATACTTTGCCCCCCCTCCTCCCCCCTGTCGAGACGATCTGGGGAGGGTCATGAAATAAAACGGTATACTAATCGAAAGCTTAACTATTTGTAATCTCAAATCTAAATTTTTATACTTCTAGGTCTATTTTTATACTGACGTGAGTGTTTTCTTTAAATGACGGTGTTTGTTGTTTAGTAGCCATTTTCAGAAAAAGAAACATCCAGTCCATTTTGTTTGAGAACAAAGAGTGGTCAGGACATCACCAAATCTTAATGCTCGTGAATATTTAAGTTCTATGTTCTATCATAAAAGGTAGAGTAGAAAAACCATTTTGAAGTATTAAGATAATCTTCACACTGCTCTTGTAAGGATTTTTTTATGACAAGGTAGTTCATATTTTGGAGTCGTATTTTGCACGACTAGATGTTGTCAGGAAAGCTGATGGTAGAGATATTAATTACTAATAAGAATTGTGTGAAATTTTGGATTTGAGATTAAAAAGAGTCTATGTCAAAACGTATTTTGTTTGTTTTGTGTCAGCTGTTCTGAGTTTGTCTGGCTGAGGAGGGGTGGAGGTGGGGGGGAGCGGCTAAGGTATCGAAACACCGTGTGGAGTTATAGATTGTTTTGAGCGACAATAACATAAATGGTCATACATGTCTACCTTTCTGTCATTACATGTTCAAGAGGTATTCCGTTATATAATGATCATTACATAATATACCAGTCCAATCCAATCTGGTCCAATATATTATCCTTTCACAACTACTTTCCGGAAGTTAAACACGACAGTGTGAAGCAATGCGGTAGAGCGTGTGGCAGCGTGGCTGTGAGGTCAGTGCGTAGAACTTGTAACCGCGGGGGTTCGAGTTCGAGGCCGGGCCGGGCAGTGGCGCTGTTTGGGAAAGGCTATTTACATACATTTCCTCGCCCCACTCAGGTGTTATTGAGTACCCGACCATAGGCAGAGGAAGAT
>JAOWAZ010337618.1:0-11523 GCA_028565935.1 Goniobranchus fidelis
AGAAGAAGAAGAAGAAGAAGAAGAAGAAGAAGAAGAAGAAGAAGAAGAAGAAGAAGAAGAAGAAGAAGAAGAAGCAGTCTCACCATACAGGAAGATATATGTGTTAGTATCTTTGGCCATGGCCAGATCGCCGCCAGCTTCCTGACAGAACTCCCTTGCAGAATTCCACGATTTGGATTGGGTAGAAACGAAGAAGCAGTCATTCGTTTGACTGTAGAGATGCCATCCCTTGGGACACTGCATTTGTTCTGGTGACGGTATGGATGAAAATAGCCTTCATGATCATCATCGTCATTATCAATACACCTACCACAATTACAACCAGAACGATCATCACGCTTCTCATTGTCATCCATGTTTTATTATACTATTTAACCCATTATCCATAAGGTTGTATGTTTGATTCATCTTGACATATATGAAGGAGAAGAAGTAACAAATGCTGAAATTCAACTTCTATGTTTAAAACGTTTAATATTTTTCCATAAATTACATAATCAAGTTTTGTCCTTCATCAAGGACGCTAGCAGGAAGAGGAACTCAAACTGGGCAAATAACAAACAAAAAAAAAAAAAAGAAAAAAAGAAAAGAAAAACAAAAAGAAACCACCTACTCATATCCAACATGATATTGGGAAAATAGACGTTATTGTTTTGTTTGACGAAATTCCATGTTTCATATTGTTTTGAAAATCTGCATTGAAAATAATGGAAAGTGCACATTGCTTCATGTAGAATAATCTTGCCTTCTTTCATCACATGTAGATGGCATAATTACAATGTAATCAACTTCAGGTTTAGTACAAGTACATGTAGGCTTCAGCATTATGTACTAGGAACTGAGATTTTATCAAACACATCATTCATCCATGACATTGTGGAAAGTAACTAAAAGATTACACATGAAAAATGGCAGAATTTACTCGGTGACGAAAAGGGGTTGGCCTTTTTCCCCACAGTGCCTACGTCCTATCTGCTTTAGGCATGGTGACAAGAGCCAGATTTCCTAATGGCTTCGGCATCCACCTAACGTTTCTTTGGTACTGGCTCCTGAATAGCCAAGGGTAGGTTTCAACTTGGAATACCATATGGTACACCTGCAAGCACAGAGCACTTGAAGGAAAGGCGGTCATGGAGATGAACGGTATTTCCTAGAGAGTTTCTATAGTGACCCCCATTGATGCCCATTGTACGTCTGGACACTCATGGGTTGAGTGATGTTGACCTGCTTATTCACTTTACTGGACCATCTCTTTGCTTTACCCAACGGTTCTGCCCCACATCATTGCTAGCCAGATTGATTACAGAATTGTCATTCTATGACAGCACAAAAAGGCTGTCACGGCGATCAAATCTGAAGTCACACGTCCCACGTTCTTTTTTCTTCACGGAATTTTTGTCAATGGGATAATTTTCAATTCTGTTGACTCTGACTGTCCAAGTAGCCCTAATTTCATTTTTCAGAAATTGAGGAGAGAAGTAACAAACCACTGAAGAAATTGTCAAAGTCACTTGTAAGACACTAGTCAAGTCTAGCACAACAGCCCTAACTCTTTGTCATATTTAGCCTGAGTACCCTTGTAAATATCAAGATGGACCACAGAGCCAAGAAGAGTAGTTAGAAGCCATTGCCTATTACCAAAGCGAATGATTTTACCCCTGATGCATTGCTTCAGGCCATGTCTACCATAGAAAGGCACCATGCTCTCCTCTATGCTCAGGGTGTATCTACATTCTGTGGGTGATATTGAAAAGGAATGATCTCACTTTTTACTGGAATATCTCATTGTCTCTTCAACATTGTTTGTTTAATAAAGCATTGTCAAAAATCTCTCAAACACCCTATGAGTTGTGAGATCTTCTTGGAGATATTCTGGAGGATGAGGACTATCTGCTGTGTTTTGGACAGCGGGCACATTTTCTTCTCTTCTCCATAGTCTTTGAAGAGGATTTGTTTTCTTCTTCTTGCCCATTCTGGTAGCAGGAGGGCTGATGACTTCAGAGCTGCTGTCGGTAGGGCTCTTTTTACTCTCAACATCATCTGATGAACTGGTGCTAGGTCTCTGTAAATACAGAAAGATAAAGTAACCATTAAAAAAACCCACAACAAATGCTCTTTGTTGGTGATTTGAGAATTGAACATCTCAATCATTGTAAAACATACTGAAATTCATTTATTCACTCAGAACCCTGTGACCAGAAAGCACTCAGCGCTATAAGCACGGATTTGTTTTGACAGCAGCGCTCTACAAAAATCTAATTCTTTCAAATTACTTCATACGGGCATGTTTGGATGCAATTTTTGTGATTTAAATTGCATATAAAGCTACATTTCTTCAACAACTTCCATAGGTGCACATAAAGTAACAATCAAATTACGGCAATCACGAATCATAGTTTCATAACAAAACAATTTGAAGATTAAATGTTACTTACTTTTCTCAAATGAATGGTCTTCCCATCAGGTTGAACCAAACTGGCCTAGGTTGCCCCTAATAGTTGGCGGGCAGGTAATTTGTCGGTGATAGCTCTGTCTCAAATGTATTCATAGAAATGATCCTCATCTGAAAAATGTCCATCTCCTGTTGATTGTATGTAGACTCGCTTTCTGTTATCCCCTCATTGAATTTTTCAATCATCGAAATAACAACTTGCAAAGTGTACATTTTTTGCCTTTCTCCGTGGAACGATAAAAACGCATCAATGGCGATTTTCAGAGTTTCTCTGGGTTTCTATTTTCAAAGTTATTGCTTTGCCGCAAACAGGATTTGATCCCTCGAACCAAAGAACTCAAGTAATAAACATCTTCCAAACTGATCGATCAGATCCGGTCGATAATAATGATAACCATACTGTCAATACAAAACTGAATTAGTACCCCTCCCCACTCCTAGCCTCCCTTTTCTTCGTCACTTTGAAAGTACGGTTTTAATGTGAGAAATAAACACAAAACGCAGACAAACAAGCAGTGCATTTTTTTCTATTTTCATTTAACAGTGAAGTTTCCTCTTCTTCCTCTGATTTCTGCATTCCACCTTTGGTGTACTGACGAGGACGTTTACAGAATCAGCACATCATACCAACTCAGGACAACTAAAATGCTCAATATTTCTGACCATATCATAATAGCTCAATCTTGATATATCAGTAGATTGATATCTTTATATCTTGATCTGATCATTGAACCCATTCACTCTCCATTGAGCCCAAAATGTCATACTAAAAACTATGCTAGATCTAGTTCTAAATCTGTACAAAATTTCGGTACCCAAACCAGCTAATTCCCTTTTAAAAGAGCAGTAGGAAAAACACTTCTCGGGGGTACTTCCTGCTTTTGTCCTTATAAAAGGACTGTTAGGTTTACAACAAGAATGTCAAACTAAACAACACAATTATTGAAATGTGAATGTGTGAAGATATGAATATGATTTGAGTTAATAATTGACATTATTCGACAGTTTTAACATATCTCACACTCACCTTTCTGCAGTTCAATTGGAGGCTGCTATTTTGGTGAGCTGAAGTTTCAGTCTGCTAAATGGACCTTAAAATCGTAAACTATATGAAATATTTTGTTGCAAAACAAAATATAATTTATCAGTCTTGGTTGTGATTCATACCTTTTATGTCAACGTAAGTCTATTTCGTTGTAATATCTCAAAAACCAATTAGCACTGCTGTAATTGAGAGTATTAATTTTGGATTATTAAATGTCTCAGCACCCTGCATCACTTAACATCGTTCATGAATACAATTTCTGTACATCAAAGGATCTCTAAATATTTGCAATGCCACTGGCAGTAGAATGATGATGTAGGTCCATCTACGGCAATTATTTTGGTTAAATTGATGTAATGTAAAGGTATATTCAGATCTAGAGCTGCATTGTTAATTATTTGTGTATATGTTATCTTGAACTAGAAAAGTGTAGTGTGTAGAGCACTACATGGATTTACATTTTCATTAATAATAATAAACATTTCTATTGCGCCCAATCTCGAATTAAAGCTCTGGGCGCTGCACAAAGACAAAATATTATACATACACTAAAATTACAGATTTGAATAAGCAATGACAAAATTAGAATTATTCCCCAAAAAAACGTGTTTAAAAAACCACCTCGTACACAATTTATAAATATATATCCATAAAAAGTGATCTGAAGTGAAAAACCGGACATGGTTATACAACTATCAATTACACAATTAAGATAATTAAAGGAGACTCAAAACATGAAAATATTTGAGTAAAAATCATATTTTATTACAGTTCATGGCATTTTCAAACAAAAATAGGTACGTTTTCAACTTCTGCTTGAAACCATCAAGAGTCTGACATTCTCTCAACTGACGTGGAAAACGTTTAGGGTCCGTACAAGCAAATGATCTCTCAACTGATTTTGTTTTAAAAGATTTTTCAATTAGCCTATTTGGGTCACAAAACGATCTCAAATTGTGACGTATTGGTTTATAATGTACCACGTGAGTTGAGACATACGATGGTGCAGCTCCAGAAATGGATTAATTTGAAAGTTAAATAAGCAACTTTGAAAATTGAACGTTTTTAAATGGGCAGCCAGTGAAGGTCATTCAGACGGGTGTTGCATGATCAAATTTTCGCTTATTAAGCACACGGCAAGCAGCATGGTTTTGAAAGAGTTGTAGTTTCTTTGTAAGACATTGTGGGAAAGAGGACAAC
Source organism: Goniobranchus fidelis (assembly GCA_028565935.1). Taxonomy (NCBI): domain Eukaryota; kingdom Metazoa; phylum Mollusca; class Gastropoda; order Nudibranchia; family Chromodorididae; genus Goniobranchus; species Goniobranchus fidelis. Next base: position 4,698 of record JAOWAZ010337618.1, read on the forward strand.
AAAGAATCACAATAATCCAATTTCGTAAACACAAGGGACATAACTAATTTTCAGAAAGTGTCAATCTAAATGAAGGAGCGGATGAAGCTTATTTTTCTTAGTTCTAAATTTAATGACCTTGTAATTGATTTGATATGTTTCTCCATGGTCATTGAAGAGTGAAGATATGTTCCTAAATTGTTTACATAGGTGACAATTTCAAAACTGTCTTTTCTAGTATCTTGTTTAAAAGGTAAATTTCCTTTTATTAGAATTTTACTCCCGATAAATACCACTTCCGATTTCTCTCCATTTATTTTAAGTTTATTTGCATCCATCCATGTCTTCACATTGGCGACACATGGTTTGGGTCTATTGACAACAGAGTCTTTTGTACAAAAAATATCAAAGAACTGGGTATCATCGGCATAAAAATGATAAGAAAGGCCATGATGCGCTATGACTTTTGAGAGTGGTGAGGTATAAGGTATGAATAACACAGGTTCTAATACAGATCCTTGTGGTACCCCATGTAATAAAGCATGCTCATTTGAATGCATGTTGTTCACAACTACTCGTTGTCTTCAATCAGTCAAGTATGATTTAAAACAATTAAGTGCCGTGCCAGATATTCAAAAACTTTTGTGCAACTTTTGTAAAAGATCGTGATGTTCCATGGTGTCGAATGCCGGGGAAAAGTCCAGTAATGTCAGAAGCGAAACAGCTCCATGTTCATGTATTTGAACCAGATCGTCCACAACACAACGGATGTTTTATTGAACTTTCTATTTCTTCAATATATCTAGAACATATCTCTCCCTCTTGATATTTATCACAGATTGTGCACAAATTTATCATGATCACTTTCGTATCTTGGCCTAAAATCTACTTAGGTGTAAGTGGCTGGAATAATTTTCTTCATTTCTTTCTGATTGCAAACGAAGGATTTGTAATTGGACTGATATTTTTGGTCTGTAAAAGAAGCCATTTGTACGTTGTTGACCATATTTTATCTGTCACAAGCCAACCTTTTGAGTTGAAAAAATTAAAGTCATCTAGGTCTAGATTTGTTATCGTGCCTTTCTAATGCCTTAAGGGTGGCGTATATTTTAAATCAGAACGTCATTTGCTACAAATTGGTGCCATATGACGTCTATTCCGTCGATCAATTCGAAGGCGCTGTGGCTAAATGGTAGAGGAAAGTCTGCAGTCCGAGCTGCATCAAGTTCAAATCTCATAACGGACACATGCATATTTTGTTTAGGTAAGAAAATTCTAATTTACCTCAATTGCTTTACTCAACTTAGGTGTTAAATGATACCTAGCAATAGACTGGTATTGTTACAAAACATTTGCTACACTTTAATGTACAATCCCCAAGGGTGTATGCCTGCTAGGGTATAAAGTACTGCAACGTGCTTTGAGAATGTTCCGGGAACGGTAGAAAACGCTATATAACTGCAATCTTTTTCTTTCATCATGTAAAGGGAGAAACGCAACGTAAATTGTATTCAACAAAAACCATACAAAGTATAGTATATTTGTAATGTCAAAGGACACGTTGATTTTTGTAAATTGCCTCAAGTTAGCCTTCTGTCATTAAATCAAACATGGTTGAAGAAATGAGAGATCACTTTTCAAAGGCATGTGCATTGGCAAAACATTTAATTGAGCTAAGACACACATTAACGTCACGTATGCATACAAGAAGACATAATATAGTAGTCATCAATATTACAGTGGAAGTTTAAAAGTTGCTTTCACAGACTCTGTCAACATCCTTCCTATTTTTGAATTTTGTTTTTCAACTGTAGTGATGTTAGTGCGATATCTTTTCTTGCCATTGATGGTTTTGCTTTTCGATGGTATTTTTCTCAAATCGTGTTACTAGAAAATTTGGGTTTATTCAGATTTTTTTGTCTAAAAGGTCACAAGCCCATCCCACGTGTATCGGATAACATTTTGTACTGTGAATGACACAAAATGTCTTGCAATCTATTCACGAATGACAAAACTACAACATTTTCGCTCCACCTATCCGTGTAACTGTAATCACGAAATGGTTCGAAATAACTGGCTAGATTTTGCCTTTTTATGGCACAATGTACACTTAAAAGTAAGATTGTAGTTGATTTCATAAAGATGAGTCTTTATTAATGTATAAAGTTCATGATATATTTACGATAATTCATAGCTTTATGTAATTATATGCCTATTTTAGCTTGACAAACAAAAATTTGCAAGATACTGGAAAATATGTCTCAACGGAAGCCTAATGATAGCATTCCTAAAACCTGTAAGGTTAAACGTCCCTAAACCTCAACGCCAAACAAAACAAAACATCAACAACAACAACAACAACAACAACAACAACAACAAAAAACCATTCCTTTCATCATCAGAAAAGTGATGTCACTAGGACTTTACTGAAGAGAACCAAAGAAGACGTAAACAGCTCTTTGAACCTGGCCAAAATTGCTTTATTGAAGGTAACAAATCGTCGGTGTAATTCTCTAAACACGTAAGTCCGTGGAGTAAAATTTTACAGGAGAGACAAAAAACTAAATACAGATTATTTACAACGAAGAATCTGAATTATGTCAGTCCCAATATGATCAAAATATGATTACTGTCAACATAATATAATGGTTTTGTAGAAATATTTTCAAAATAATAACAGCAAAGGGACATACGTGTTTAAAATCCAAAATTTTGAAAACTCTAATTGCATAAGTCAACGACGCGGTTATCGCTCCAATGTTTGGCTTCAGATTATTGTTGTTGTTGTTGTTGTTGTTGTTGTTGTTGTTGTTGTTTTGTTTTTGTTGTTGTTGTTATTGTTGTTGTCAGTAGTAGTATTAGTAGTAGTAGTAGTAGTAGTAGTAATAGTAGTAGTAGTAGTAGTAGTAGTTGTAGTTGTAGTAGTGGTGGTAGTGGTGGTGGTAGTGGTAGTAGTAGTAGTAGTATTTTTACGTTGTTGTATTTTCGGCATACATTGGATCAGGAGCGGAGTTAAAGTATATCCACAGCCAACTGGACGGTTGTCATGTTGAACATCGAATGACAACCAACTGCAATCTGATAACCATGCTCTACTAAGAGTCTTTGACTCAGGTGTGCGAATGAGCACGCAATTATATCATTTTTATTATATATTTTTATAACAAATACTAGCGTTTTGCGTAGGCTTCAGATCTGCTCCTGTGTCGTTCTGTGCTAATGTAGGATGTAGGATGTGGAATATCATTGAGCACGTTTGTGGGCTGACCTTTCCGTGAACTATACCATAAGATGCAAGATTCTGGCTTGAAAAGAGAACTGAATTCAGCGATTTGATTTGGATTTCAAGAGCTTTAGGAGATGATAGCAAAAAGCAGATTTTATTTTCAGCACCCGCAATCCTCCCGACATGAACGAGCAAGACGACCGTTTGTGTGTATGTGTACATGCATGTGAATGTACAAATAAAATGTACACATACTGTTATAATTTTGATTATTGCCTGTAAAAAGAATTGATAATAGCACAAGTCATATAAAATGTTTTGTGTCGCATGTCAATTATGATGTAAATGTAATACTATTTTTAAAAAAGTGACAAAATGCCAAGGGAAGGCTCCTTTCCTTAGTCCTTCGTGCCAGCAGGCACATACGGCTCTGACATGTTCCTTTCTTAGTAGTATGTCCTTTGCTGTCACTCTTGCCTTCTCTCATGAAAGTCATCCCTCCTCGTTCCTTTCCTTCTCTATCTTCCTTGGCCATGTTTTAAATGCCTTCTTCTTTTTCTTCTCTCTGGTATCCATCCTATGGCCACAGCACAGTCGCAATTGGGATGTTTTCTGAGAACATGTCTTATCGAGGAACACTTTCTTCTCACCTCGCTATTGACTTTCTCTGTCCCTGCTATCTTTTATTAATTATTCGTTGTTGCTATGTTATCCTTTAGATTCTTCTGAAGCATTGGACTGGAAGTTGTCAAGTATCTTCTTTTCACCCCATCTTATTTCCAAGTTTGGCAGCCATACAACAGGGCTGATTTTAAAAAAAAGGATGTCGAATAATGGGAAGGTGCAACTTAAATATTATCACCACTTCCTACTTCATCAACGATATCATCCCTCTCAATAACATCATCTTCAACACCGTTAACGGTGTGGCCAAGAACTCAATTTTCAGTACCATCAACAACACCTCCGTTTTTTGGTTTGTTTGTTTGTTTTTGTTTGGGTTTTTTTTATTCATCAAAAACAATGTCGCTTTCAGCACCATCTTGAAATGTCACACCAAGAAACATTGCACATTGCAGTTGAAATTCCATTTAGAGCCCATCCTAAATCGTGTTGTTCCATCTTCCATTGCCAGCTCTGACATCCAGAGACATGTTAAAAAAAAAAAAAAACCAACAAAATAAAAACCCCAAAAAACATCAGCTTAAAGATAAAATCCTTCGATTAAAGATGTTTCAGGATAGAGAATTGATGACATCGACTCTGGTATTAGAGTTTGTTAGTTTGAGACATTTAGTGAAGCCTTCAATTTCATTCGAGACAGGTGAAATAATCTGATTCCTCTGAGTAGGTATCCATCCTGAAGAGGAGAGTAACTGATGCATTCGTGTCAATGCCAATCGTTAAACGGTGATCTTGGAGGATCGAAATGTCTTAGTCTTAGTCTTCAAATTAGCTGACTGACTCAGATTTTCTGAGTACTAATGTCAATGCGCGAAATTCTACTTAAGCCTAAATCATTGTACCTATAGTAGGCCTACAATACTATTGAAGTACGCTGTCTAGGTACAAATATATCACTATTTAGAGCTTTTTAGTGAAGCTGGAAGGTGAAACATTAAAATTTATCGTCAAGCCTGCCTCATTATCAAAACAAATAGAGGAAGGAAGGGAATACAAATTCTAGTTTAGAGAGACTTGGCATCCCTCTATTTAATCCAGGTACAAATATCCCCAAATTAATATTTTTCACCATAAAGTATATGTTACCAATTTTAAAAAGCACACCACATTGAAATAAAATACCTCAGAAGGAAAGAGAGTTTAGCCATGTTGCAGTGTTTAGTTTGATCAATAATAGACTTGTTCAGTGTCTACCTTTAAAGTTCCGCTGCAAATCTTAGTGATCTTGTTTAGTACAATATAATTCGTTGGCTTAAATATCATAACCCAAGACATCTAAGAAAAGATTAATAATCAGAATGTTTAATTCTTACTCTTACCTTTAGTTTTGACGCAAGGGATTACAGCTCAAACATATCAATAGAGTTCAATGAAATGTGCCCTTTCAAGCTAGCCGTCCATAGGGCCTAACTGGATATACGCGTTTAGAGTTTCACCGGATTAAGTAACCGTGTAACCAGTTGAATAAAGTGTTTAGAGAAAACACCGATAACTTCCTTTTTTGTGGTCAAAAGTCATTTTTTGACACATCTATAGGTGAGGGTTTTCCCGCTAAAGCCAAAACTGCTAAAAAATGTGTTTTAGAAAAATCCGGATGTACGCGTTTAGAGAATTACACAGACGATATGCCTTACCACTCCGGTTGCTAGCAAGGCAGCGGTACTACAACCACCCCTCCTCTCCTAGTTTGCCCATCATCACAAAGATACAGTGTAGGTAAGTCTACACATCTTTCAGTTTCCTGTTCATTCTCTTGCTTCATCTCATAGAAGGTAAAAATGTGTACTTCTCTATTCCAGGACAAGAGTTTATTTCATTGCTGATGGGTTTATTGTCTTTTTCTTGCTGACCTCCCCTTGTTTTTTACTCTTTGGCATTGTATTTTTATTCATCAACATTCTTACAGATCGACATCAAATGCTCTTCCCAAAGCACGTCGATAAAAGTGGATTACACTGAGGTTCTCAGATGAGAAAAAGAAGTTGCTGATAAGAGAAACAAGCACTTAAAATAAACAATAAGTACAATACATAACAATATAAAGTGACTAAAAGGCTAAATGGAAAGATGATTTGCAAACAACAACATTAAAATTTGATCTCTCTCAACAAAACCTACACATTAACTATTGCTGTCAAACATTACACTGTGCATTGTGATGATCACAATGGATTTTCTACCACTTTTTTTGTACAAAAGTACTCTGTCCATCAAGATACCAAGAGACCCGATAGGGTTTTTTAAGTTGTGAATGCATATTTATAACGGGGATAGCGGCTGAATAAGGCCTCCTGCCCTCTCCCAGCAAAGCTCTCCCCCTAAGAGAGCATCACAGAAGATGGATAAACAAATGGAGCTCACACTCAACCCTCAGTCTCCTACGATATATATGGGGAGATTAACAGTGGGTCTTTTATCACCACTCAATTGGAAACCCCTTAACCGACAACGGTTGATAAAAGATGATAATTTTTAAGAAATTAGAACTTATGGCACAGATAGCTCAATTGTAAAGCCGTTGTTTGGGGACTCGGAGGTCCCGGGTTCGATTCCCACCAACGACTACTAGCATTTTTTTCCTTGAGCATGAAAAGTTACCCTAATTGCTTCACTCGACTCAGGGATTAAATGAGTACCTAGTAATAGGCTGGTATTGTTGCACAGAATGGCTACACTTTACTGTATACTCCCCAGGGGTATGCCTGCTAGAGGATAAAATATTGTAAGGTGCTTTGAGACTGTTCGTTGAACAGTGGAAAGCGCTATATAAATGCAATCTTCATCTTTTATCTTCAACTAAACATTTAAAGGTAGACAATATGTTTTTTGATTAACAAATCATAAAAAATGGTCAAGTCGAACAACAATGCATTTTTTTTATTCAGAAAATTCATTGTGATAAGAAGCAATTTCATAGGAGCTTCTATACATCAATTG
>JAOWAZ010338729.1:0-11523 GCA_028565935.1 Goniobranchus fidelis
TATATCTGTCTTTCTATCTATATATCTATGTATCTATCTCTCATTCATCTTTTTTATCTATCGCTATCTCTCTTTCATAATTTATGTCCATAGCTTTATGTAATACACTTTCTTCATTCTTGTGACATATTCATGGAGCTCACCTCAATGAGGATTACATGTATCATAGCCAGCAAAGTTGGACAGAAAAGATAGAAATATCATCAGTGCCCATTCCCTACACATGAAACATACATCCCAATTTCTATTGGGAGACAGATCTCAAAAATAGGCTTAGACTGCAGTCTTAGGCTGAGAAACAAGTACATGGCCTGATAAGATTTTTCTGATGTTACACTGACACAAAATGTTATGTGATAAAAGAACTCTAAATAGAGATCTGGAAATGTCTAATCCATTGATAATTACGGTACATGTGTTTTATGTACTGAGTCACAATATATAAAGACAATTTTTTTGTTTCATTATGCTTTAGGGTAATGTGTAACACAGTTTACTCTTCTACTTCTTCAAATATTGTGACTGACTCAGTAGTACTGAGTATACCTTTTGCAGCCTTTAAAAGAACAAGCCAACAGAAGAAAAACAAAACGAAACAAAAAAACAACAACCCAAAACTGTTGATGGTTGTAATCAAGCCTATGGAATATCTTGACCCAATGGTAATGTGGCAGAAAGACAGAATCAGGGAATATAGGAATATACAGGATGTTTTGATATTTTAGTCTCAGCCCCTCCCCCTCCTCCATCCCCGCCCAGCTGCTCACCTTCAGAAGGACAATCTGAGGGGGTCATAATGTAAAACTGTATAGCCTCCTGTTGGAAGGATTGACTATTGATAATTTCAAACCCACATTTTCATAGGTCTAGGTCTCTTGTTAGACCAATGGAAGTGTTTTCTTTGAATGTTGGTATATTTTGTTTGGGTACCCAGTTAAAAAAAAATGTGTCTTGGTGTAGTGATTCACAAACGTCATGATGAATCTGCAGATTTATGACCATTATGAATATGATAGCCAAAGAACAGGCACAAGTATTTCGATCTTGGGTAGATGGGTATCTGAATGAATGTGAGGACTCAATAGAAAAAAAAAGTGGTATGGTGGCTCTTTCAATTGAAGTATTGTTATATGCAGACTTCATGATGTTCATAGCAAGAAGATTGTTGTGGGTGGGTGATCAAAGATAGAGGTCAGTCTTAGGATGGGATTGTTTTAGGCAAATTGAGCTGATTAGACTTGTCAATTCATGAGGTCCTATGCAAGAAGCCATTCAATACAACCTCTTTCAAGAGCAAACAAAACGCTTTGTTAGAGGATGAAGAGTGTCCCATATCATCAACAGACCTTAATGCTTATGAACATTCAGGTTCTATCATAGAGACAGTATTCTTATTAACATTCAGGTTCTATCATAGAGACAGTATTCTTATTAACATTCAGGTTCTATCATAGGGACAGTATGCTTATGAACATTCAGGTTCTATCTTAGAGACAGTTTGCATATGAACATTCAGGTTCTATCATAGAGACAGTATGCTTATGAACATTCAGGTTCTATCTTAGAGACAGTTTGCATATGAACATTCAGGTTCTATTATAGAGATAGTAAGCTTATGAACATTCAGGTTTTATCATAGTGAAAGTATGCTTATGAACATTCAGGTTCTATCATAGAGACAGAATGCTTATGAACATTCAGGTTCTATCACAGAAAGAGAGTGTTAAAAAAGAGAAGTATGATGGACCCTTAGGGCAATCTTCAGGCTGTTCTCATAAGATTTTTAGGTGGCAACTAAATTGAGAATTAACTCTTCCTTTCTCCCATGGAGTCATATCCTTCTTGTCTAGATGCTGTCAGGGAAGAAAGTGGCAGTCAGACGAAATAGTTATAAAAATGTTTGAAATTTTGCATTTGAGATCAGAAATAGTCTGTGTCAAAATACAGGATGACACAAAAAAGCACTCTCTGTAAGGTCTTTATAACTTCCTTAAAAATGCAGCTACAGCAACAAAAACTTGACACAATCAAGGATATTTGTGGCCTAAACATATGGACAAGTATCCTGAAGTTTTGATTTAAATGTGTTAATGGTGGTGAAATACAAAATGTGATCCGTTTTAAAGCAAGGCGAAAATTATATATTCCTGTATATGCTAAAATTCAACAAGGTAGAGAAACTTCACAATAATCAAACAGAAACAATTTTTTTTAGGCTTTGATAGTACGTAAAACAATAACAAGGAAGTAAATAAAGGCAAACTGCATAAATTTTAATAAACTAAGGATTGTATTGATCATAGTTTACTCTCCATGTGTTGAAATCAAAATTTGTTTATAGATTCGTTTCCAAGCAAGTTCCACAAAACTTCTCTAGCACTGAAATAAGCCTATAGCATTCGTTTATTACATTTTGGGTATTTCCGTCGTGGTTCTCAAACCAGAAAGGGCCTGGTAGTCCACTAGCATTGTAAGCCAGCCACACATGCTGTGAAATTGACACAGTGAAGGAATGGGATGGGTGGATTGACCAGTAAACACATTTTTTTTTCAATTAATTCAGAAACTCATAGGTTCTCTAACCATCCTCTTCCTTTCCTTGTTATTGTTTTACACGTCTTTAAAGTCTAAAAAGTCATACTTTCACTTTTTTCTGTTTGAATTTTGCATTGTTACTCGACCTTCTTGAATGTTCACAGGTCATATTTCTTTTGTGTGTGTGTGTGTGTGTAGGTGTGTGTGTGTGTGTCACCCTGTATAATTTGTTGCTGGTCTTATGTAAGCTGTTCTGGGTTTTTCTGGCCAGGGTGGTAGTGGTTGTGAGAAGCTATCAAAACACCCTGCATTCCATAGACTAAGTGAGCTACAGAAGAAGGAATTCAGCTACCTGTCTAGATTTGAATTTAATACTCTATAGTTTTTGCCTTTTGTTTTGTCTAGTATTAATGTTATGGTTGTTGATTTGGTACATATCAATAGGTATGCCATCTATCATGGTGTCGGTGGATTTAGTTACAGGATACCATGTACTCAACAAAACGTTATGATTTTATTCTCTTGTCATTATTCTTTGTAGTCAGAAAACATTCATGCTACAAACCTGACTGAAGATTGTAGCAACCTAATAATTTTTTTTTGTCATCAGCCTTTTGACATGAACAGTCGGAAGCTGATTCAAGATCAGAGAGATAATGTAATTGTCATCGTCACCGACCAATCAACTCTGATCATTAAACAGTGTGCAGGTTTGGCTTTCTTTCATCTTGATTTATTTCTCATCTTTCTTATCATGACAAGGACATTGATATGACAATTGAAATAAAAAGTGCACTTAGATTAGCCTGAATAGATGCAGTGTAGAGATCATGAGCAAAAAACTAGTGTGATCTTCGTGCAGGGGGTTTAATGGCCAATACATATTGGACAAATTTTCATCTCTCTACAATGATTACAAATATGATTGATGTATCTTTGTTATCATTTGTAATGAATTAATTTTAAATTTTGAATAATTTCACTCATCCTTCTTGCCCCTATTGTTACATTTTGACTCACCGTCCACGTGCAATTATAATTTAACGTTAGTACCAGCAAATTTTTCACGATTCAAAAGACAGTGTATAGCTACATATCATTTACATATCTTATATCTGCCTATCTATCTTAATTGACTTTTAGAGGAACAGCAAATCTGAGCTTAAGGATTTTATGTATATTCTTTTCAAGGCATATGACAAAGTTTTGATGGTGAAAATTAGGGATGTCTAAGGAAATGATAGGCATAATGCATATTAATGTCAATGGCTTTTAGTTATATTTATTCTAATATGTTATCAACAAGTTTTGTTACACCATTATATTGCATCTTTGTAATTTGTACAATGGCAGTATTTTATTGAATACTTCATAAATATCTGCGTATTCAAAGATGGGAAACACAATGATGCAATTTTTGCCTCTGGTGATAGGCATGGTATAGTGGCAAAAATTCTTCCTCAAAATTTAATTTTGATCAGGCTTAACATTGGCTAATAGCCAGAGGACAAGTTTGACACCTCCCTTCACTCTCTTTGTGATAATATAAGCCTATACCCTTGTAATCTGTTTTACTCATCCTCTCATTTCTAGTACATATCACAACCTTTCCAATTCAAGTAAATGCATCTAAATATTAATATGCTTTAAAACAGATGGTTCAAATTTGATGAGATGTTTTGTGAATTCATCAGCATCCTAGTAAGATGATTGAAATTCACTTATTGGTGAAAAATAAGCATTATTTTCATTTGAGAAAACGTTAAATGACTTTCATACCCAATTAGTTGCTTTTAACGCACTTTTCATGGATATTTTTTATATATGAACTTTTCAGAAGCTGTGCTTACAACGACCCCAGGACCAACTACGAGTAAGTATTATGTCATCTGGTCTTTTTCAAGTTTAATCGTCACACTGGTTTCTCTTCTTTTGTGAATACTTTTTCTATTCCATCTATGTGTACATTATTTTCCCATAAGTGTAGTGAATCACAATCACATAAAGTGAATGAAAACATCTGGTTTAATTACCATAAAACGGTTAGCTTTGAGGCTCATGTAGCCTATCATGTGCTTGACACGATTTAGCAACTTATAGAATGGGAAGAGTCTCCCCATATCTATTTTTGTACATTTTCATCTCTGTAACTTGACACCTTGTTGTAAGAATTACATGTCAATAGATGAGGTTGAATTTCTGTAATTTTTTTTTCTCTTAAGCCATTAATTTTTAATGTATATGTAACGGGTTTTGGGTTGTATCGATGGAATCTGGTATTTCTGTTAATTTATACTCATTGGGATCAATGGTCAGGACAAAGATATACCTTAAGGATTCTAGAGGTGGAAATTGCTGATTGAAAAATCCTAAATTTTATTAAATTGATAAGAAATCGATGTGCGTCTTCAATATATGCCAGAGGTCAAACCAGATAATGATGATTTTGAAAATTGGATTCTTACAAGTCAGTTTATGTGAAATTATCTCCCTTGAAAAAGCTGATATGCCTGGTATCAATTTAAGCTTTATTTGATTGAACACATTGTTGTCCTGGTTTGTACCAACTTTTATTAAAATTGAATCAAAATTAGAAGAGATATTTAACTTTTTAATATGGGTGTGACAACACCTTCTTAACACAGTTTACCAGCAAATATATAACGGAGACATTAAACCTGCACATTTGAACCATGTATCTGCCTAATGCTACTTGAAGCACCTAACAAAATCTAAAAACTCTAGGTTTGGGTGTCTGAAGTTGGAAGAGATGAAGAATAGGACGCGTGGAAAGGTAAACTATCATCATTTCTTTGATAAAACATTTCGTCTAGTTCATTATGTCCATGCTTGTGTTGGTTCGTATGTGAACCAACAGAGAGCCCAAAGAGGCAGGAGGTGAAACTCAGCCCAATACTCGTGTAATGAAAAAAGGAACGGTAAGCACAATTGTTTACGATTCCTATTTGCTCACCCGCCATCAAAAGTGATTACACCCCACAAAGTGGAATATGATAGAAGAATGTATCTCATTGTTACTAAGATATAAATTAATTACACTTTTTGATGTCTTATATGTTGTATAAATTATTGCCTCTTCGGACCCTCTGGTAGGCTTGATATAGAGATTAAATAATATGTACTGACAACAAACAAACCAAAAAATAAAAAATAAAAAAAAGAGAGAGAAAGTATACATTGTTTGCTGACGTGTCGTGTAAGGATGACCTAAAGACTACTTTATGCAGCTGAATACTATTGGTATATTGAAAACGTTATGGAACTCATGAATTAGAAGCAATCGTGTTATTCCACTACACAATGTCGTATTCAGTCGCAGCATATACTGGTCTACCTACAAAAAGAAGGCAACATGTGTTTGTGGGATCGATTAACTTGTGCAAGACAAACTGTTGTAGGCTAACCTCTCAAAGTGTGCTCGAACCGAACATTTTACAACGACACAAAATGCCAGTTATCAGATATTATTATATCACCCAGCTAGTAACCAACACTAAGAAAGCAACGTTGGAGACCTTGATTGGTCAGCAATTTCTTTCAACCTGTTTTCAGTCGAACTCTTTAATCTGAAATTGATAGAATCCTTGGGAGACAGCCTGCTCCTCTCATAACACAGATGGCTCAATGGTACAGATGTCGCCTAGGACGGGGAGGTCCTAGGTTCGATTCCCGCCTGAGATTACTTGTGATTTTTCCTTCAGCATGAAATGTACCCTAACTGCTTTACTCAACTCCCAAGGGGGTATTCATGCTAGGGGATAAAAGTCTTGTAAAGTACGGTACTTTGAGATTGCTCATAGAACGATGGAAAGCTATGATTTACATTGATGCAATCTTTATCATAATGTAGTTGATGTCAGTCAAACAACCCCAACAGCATGAACATTGCAGACATCCCTGTTCTGCTCACTGATCAGTTTAAAGTGGTCCTTGACATCCGCCATTGATGGAGCTCGTGAACGCATCTGAAGAGGGCGTTGTGCAGTGAATGTCAAGGGTGACAATGACATTACTAAATTGCAATGCAAATCCTTGATTCTATTAGCATGTTTATTATCTTAAAAGTATTAAAGACTGATGTGTTTTTTCCATGAACCACATTTACAAAGTCATTTACAGACTTAGCAGAAGCATTCACCACGGACATATGCAGTGAAGTCATGGGACTAGTTTTCCCATTGCCAATATCTTTATTACGAATGGCGGCACAAACAATTTGATAGGCTACACTACAATGTGACATGAGTGACACCATTTTAAAGTCAAGACTGGCGCAGAATGTTTTATTATTTATTCAATGAAAGACTAAAGAGAGAAACAAACGAACGCAGCGATTGGAGAGGAATGGAAAAGGAAGGGTTAGAGTAGAAGAGAAAAGGAAAGATAGATAGATTGACCGACAGGCAAACAGACAACCAGACAGAGAAGAGGGTAGTGACCATGTTCTTGGAATAAGAGATTGAGACAAAAGGAAATAAACTACATGTAATAGTGTTAAAGCAAAACTACTCGAATAAAATTTTATTGTGAATAGATTTTATTTTAAAGCTCTCAAAACATTTTTACAAATCTCAAAGCGCGCATTGTTGACAAATAACATAAATAAATGGGACATAAATATTAATAATACCTCAACAACCTATGACAAACCGTGTTAATGCCATTGTTTATTAAATAAATGTTACAATTTATCATTACGCAATCAAGTTTTAATTATTTCAAAACATTCTTTTGTATCAATAAAAGACAGATATGTTGGACATTTCTAAGAAGAAACTAATGCATATTTGTTAATTAAGCAGCTCTTTAATAAAAAAACGATCGCAACTTTTTTCTTTTAAATTCCGATTTTGACTCATAATATATAAAATTCATAGAGAAATTTCCTTTTAATGACTTTACACATACAAAGTGGCCTGTTGTGCTGTCAAGTAGTGCTTTCTCTGTCGTTTGTATCCCAGTTTTCTCAGGCGTAACGACAGGAACATCTGCATTGTTTACTTCTGAATTTATGAGTTCAGCTCCTTATACTGGAACTACAGGACCGACCTTTGCAACGTCATTTCTTCCTGAATTTACTTCTGCATTTTCTCTTGGATCCACAGTACTATCTTCTTTAAGCTCAGCCCCAACTCCCTTTACTACAGCACCATCAGCGTTGTCAACAGTACCATCTGCAGTTACAACAGTGCCATCTGCAGTTACCACAGCTCCATCTGCAGTTACCACAGCTCCGTCTGCAGTTACAACAGCTCCATCTGCAGTTACCACAGCTCCATCTGCAGTTACCACAGCTCCGTCTCCAGTTACCACAGCTCCGTCTGCAGTTACCACAGCTCCGTCCGCAGTTACCACAGCTCCGTCTGCAGTTACCACAGCTCCGTCTGCAGTTACCACAGCTCCGTCTGCAGTTACCACAGCTCCATCTGCAGTTACTACAGCTCCATCCGCAGTTACCACAGCTCCATCTGCATTTACCACAGCTCCGTCTGCAGTTACAACAGCTCCGTCTGCAGTTACCACAGCCCCATCTGCCGTTACAACAGCTCCATCTGCTGTGACAACAGCTCCATCTGCAGTTACCACAGTTCCATCTGCAGTTACGACAGCTCCATCTGCAGTTACAACAGCTCCATCTGCAGTGACCACAGCTCCGTCTGCAGTTACCACAGCTCCGTCTGCAGTTACCACAGCTCCGTCTGAAGTTACGACAGCTCCATCTGCAGTTACCACAACTCCATCTGCCATTACCACAGCCCCATCTGCATTTACCACAGCCCCATCTGCAGTTACCACAGCTCCATCTGCAGTTACCACAGCTCCATCTGCAGTTACCACAGCTCCATCAGCAGTTACCACAGCTCCATCAGCAGTTACCTCAGCTCCATCAGCAGTTACCACAACTCCATCTGCAGTTACCACAGCTCCATCTGCAGTTACCACAGTTCCATCTGCAGTTACCACAGTTCCATCTGTAGTTACGTCAGCTCCATCTGCAGTTACAACTGCTCCATCAGCAGTTACAACAGCTCCATCTGCAGCTACAACAGGTCCATCTGCAATAACCACAGCCCCATCGGCAGTTACCACAGCTCCATCTGCAGTTACAACAGTCCCATCTGCCGTTACCACTGCCGCATCTGCAGTTACCACAGCCCCATCTGCCGTTACTACAGCTCCATCTGCTGTGACAACAGCTCCATCTGCAGTTACCACAGTTCCATCTGCAGTTACTACAGCTCCGTCTGCAGTTACAACAGCTCCATCTGCTGTGACTACAGCTCCATCTACAGTTACTACAGCTCCGTCAGTAGTTACAACAGCTCCATCTACTGTAACAACAGCTCCATCAGCAGTTACAACAGTTCCATCTGCAGTTACGACAGCTCCATCTGCAGTTACCACAGCTCCATCTGCGGTTACCACAGCTCCGTCTGCAGTTACCACAGCTCCGTCTGCAGTTACCACAGCTCCGTCTGCAGTTACCACAACTTCCTCTGCAGTTACAACAGCTCCATCTGCAGTTACCACAGCTCCGTCTGCATTTACAACAGTCCCATCCGCCGTTACCACTGCCCCATCAGCAGTTACCACAGCCCAATCTACCGTTACAACAGCTCCATCTGCTGTGACAACAGCTCCATCTGCAGTTACCACAGTTCCATCTGCAGTTACAACAGCTCCATCTGCATTTACAACAGCTCCATCTGCAGTGACCACAGCTCCGTCTGCAGTTACCACAGCTCTGTCTGCAGTTACCACAGCTCCGTCTGAAGTTACGACAGCTCCATCTGCAGTTACCACAGCCCCATCAGCAGTTACCACAACCCCATCTGCATTTACCACAGCCCCATCTGCAGTTACCACCGCTCCATCAGCAGTTACCACAGCTCCATCTGCAGTTACCACAGCTCCATCAGCAGTTACCACAGCTCCATCAGCAGTTACCACAGCTCCATCAGCAGTTACGACAGCTCCATCAGCAGTTACAACAACTCCATCTGCAGTTACAACAGCTCCATCTGCAGTTACCACAGCTCCATCTGCAGTTACGACAGTTCCATCTGTAGTTACGACATCTCCATCTGCAGTTACCACAGCTCCATCAGCAGTTACCACAGCTCCATCAGCAGTTACCACACTTCCATCTGCAGTTACGACAGCTCCATCGGGAGTTACGACAGCTCCATCTGCAGTTACAACTGCTCCATCTGCAGTTACAACAGCTCCATCTGCAGTTACCACAGCTCCATCTGCAGTTACTACAGCTCCGTCTGTAGTTACAACAGCTCCATCTGCTGTGACAACAGCTCCATCTGCAGTTACTACAGCTCCGTCAGTAGTTACAACAGCTCCATCTGCTGTGACAACAGCTCCATCAGCAGTTACCACAGTTCCATCTGCAGTTACCACAGCTCCATCTGCAGTTACCACAGCTCCATCTGCAGTTACCACAGCTCCGTCTGCAGTTACCACAGCTCTGTCTGCAGTTACCACAACTCCCTCTGCAGTTACGACAGCTCCATCTGTAGTTACCACAGCTCCGTCTGCAGTTACAACAGTCCCATCTGCCGTTACCACTGCCCCATCTGCAGTTACCACAGCCCCATCTGCCGTTACAACAGCTCCATCTGCTGTGACAACAGCTCCATCTGCAATTACCACTGTTCCATCTGCAGTTACCACAGCTCCATCTGCAGTGACCACAGCTCCGTCTGCAGTTACCACAGCCTTATCTGCAGTTACCACAGCTCCATCAGCTGTTACTACAGCTCCATCAGCGGTTACCACAGCTCCATCTGCAGTTACCACAGCTCCATCTGCAGTTACCACAGCTCCATCTGCAGTTACCACAGTTCCATCTGTAGTTACGACAGCTCCATCTGCAGTTACCACAGCTCCATCAGCAGTTACCACAGCTCCATCAGCAGTTACCACAGTTCCATCTGCAGTTACGACAGCTCCATCGGCAGTTACGACAGCTCCATCTGCAGTTACAACAGCTCCATCTGCAGTCACAACAGGTCCTTCTGCAGTTACAACAGCTCCATCTGCAATTACCACAGCCCGATCTTCAGTTACCACACCTCCATCTGCAGTTACTACAGCTCCGTCTGTAGTTACAACAGCTCCATCTGCTGTTACAACAGCTCCATCTGCAGTTACTACAGCTCCTTCAGTAGTTACCACCACTCCATCTGCTGTGACAACAGCTCCATCTGCAGGTACCACAGTTCCATCTGCAGTTACGACAGCTCCATCTGCAGTTACCACAGCTCCATCTCCAGTGACCACAGCTCCGTCTGCAGTTAGCACAGCTCCGTCTGCAGTTACCACAGCTCCGTCTGAAGTTACAACAGCTCCATCTGCAGTTACCACAGCCCCATCTGCAGTTACCACAGCCCCATCTGCAGTTACCACAGCTCCATCAGCAGTTACCACAGCTTCATCAGCAGTTACTACAGCTCAATCAGCAGTTACCACAGCTCCATCTGCAGTTACCACAGCTCCATCTACAGTTACCACAGCGTCATCTGCAGTTACCACAGCCCCATCTGCAGTTACCACAGTTCCATCTGTAGTTACGACAGCTCCATCTGCAGTTTCCACAGCTCCATCAGCAGTTACCACAGCTCCATCGGCAGTTACCACAGTTCTATCTGCAGTTACAACAGCTCCATCGGCAGTTACGACAGCTCCATCTGCAATTACAACAGCTCCATCTGCAGTTACAACAGCTCCATCTGCAGTTACAACAGCTCCATCTGCAATTACCACAGCCCCATCGGCAGTTACCACATCTCCATCTGCAGTTACTACAGCTCCGTCTGTAGGTACAACAGCTCCATCTGCAGTTACCACAGCTCCATCTGCAGTTACCACAGCTCCGTCTGCAGTTACCACAGCTCCGTCTGCAGTTACCACAGCTCTGTCTGCAGTTACCACAACTCCCTCTGCAGTTACGAC
>JAOWAZ010339840.1:0-11506 GCA_028565935.1 Goniobranchus fidelis
GAGTACTCGCTCGAGTAGTTTTTGTTCAATTACTTGAGCAATACTCGAGTATTTGATTAATAAAGCTAAAAATAGTAACATTTTAAAAACTTTTTTTTTTAATGATTCTAAGAAATTTCACATTTGGATTGTTGTTTTCTTTTACTTTGGTGAAAATTTTGTTCATTAAAACTCGAAAAATGTAAGATAAAATAATTAGGATTACCCAACAATAAAGACGGGACAAAAGACGTGACGTTTTGGGTCTCACCCTTCGTCAGACACCATTATGAGACAAAGAGATAAAAAGATCACATTTGTGGGTAGTCAGGGAGGGGGAAGGGGTACGATACCAGCTGAAGAAAAATACGAAATCAAGGCATTAAACAGAACAAAGAAATAACAAGAAAAAACGTACGTTATAAAGGCCGGAATAATAAAAACGAGTCTAAACTAGACAGGCTAAGGAATATAATGGTGTTTTATGGTGTCTGACGAAGGGTTAGACCCGTCACGTCACGTCTTTTATCCCGTCTTTATAATTTATAGTAAAGTAATCCAAATTCTTTTATTTTGCATTTTCCTGTAATTTACTCAGCAGTAGCAAACCACGATTTTTATCATTAAAACTCGAGTAGAAACTCGAGTCCCGAGTACTCGAGTACTCGAGTACTCGCTCGAGTAGTTAGTGATTGTCCGAGCGAGTACTCGAGTAGTAAAATGTGCTACTCGCACACCTCTACTCATTACGTTGTTTACACATTGGCAGTACACTGAGACAGACGCAAGAAAGGGCTGAATACGGAAGTATGCCTTCTTGTCATTTCTTGGTCTAATCTTACTTGGGCACCCGATGGCACATCAAACGGTAAAAGAGAGGGACATGAAAGCTACACCATCGACAGCACTGCTTTGATATCGAGTGAGCGGAAGTGACATTATTCCATCACTTCATATCGTTGTCAAGGGATAATTATACTGTGACTTATGCTTCTTTGTTGTCTCGCCACGAGTAGCGGAAGGCTGTAGTCTAGTGATAAGAAACTTGTTAATAAGTCAAGATTCGATTCCAGGTTAAAGCGGCCTTTAAAAAAAAATCATTTTCATATCTCTTTTTTACTAAGCCCGAATCATGTGACAGCTAGAATTTGAATTTGAGTATAGAAGATGGACGGTCAAAGGTCTCAGGTAACAAACCCTTTGACGGTTGACATTGGTAAAAGAGGGCAAAAGAAGAAGAAAAGAACCCATAACCCCCCACCCCCTCCAAAAAAAGCCCGGGGCAAGGTAATGTTCCTTCGATCGCTTCTTTCACAGAACATGAACACAAGGTTGAGAAATACGACTTGAAAACATTTTCAAAAACCATCAAGCAGAGCCTATAATTTGTTGATCTGCTGTGGTGACTTTTAAGTTGGGATAAGCGTCAAAGAAAAAAATCATCTGCCAATTACTTTTCCTAGTCTTTTGGTAGTGGTAACGGGGTAGTATTCTCGTACTAGAACAAATTGATGATTCTATCCTGAAAGAACTCAAAGTGGGACCAAACTCATAATGCAGAATATTAGATCAAGAAAACACTTGATCACGTCAAAAGGTATTCCTGAAAGCAGTACAGAAAGTGTGGAAGAGGAAGACCAAGGAGACGCGGAATGGTGAAAATGAGCATCCACTAAGCAAGGAGACTGGTGCAAGAGAGGACTGTTTTTAGGTGGGTTGTCATGGAGGCCACGCTCAACAAAGGACAGGCGAAATATTAAGTAACTCGTAGTAATATGGTTATTAAAAGATCGGTTAAGAGACATTTATTTCGAACTTGCTTTTTTCCTCATATGCATTCTGTAAACAATGCTCTTCATACAGTAAAAGTTGTATTATCTATATAAATAAAGCCCCCTATACCTTAGATCATAGTAATTATGAGGATGATTTATCCCTGGAGAGGGTCGTGATGATGGATCCGCGTGTGTGGAAAAAAGTATCGGGTAAAAATGCCTCGTTTGTTTGGTGATCGCAGAGTCGATCGCCCTCCTTTTTGCAAGTAGTGCTTGATTTTTTTATCACGGGGATTGCGCAGGTGGCACCGCAGGTAGCACTGAGTGGGTTTGGCAATGTCGAGACGAGCTGACGTCATTTTGAAAATTTCAGGCGGGCATTACAACAATATTGTTATACCTACCTCAAATGAAAAAATATCCTCATTTTCATCAGCAGCAGCTCAAATGTGGGGAATCATCGCGTGCATGACTGCTTTAATGGCTTTATTACGATAATAAAAATGCTACCATTGAGCAAGAAACTAGGCCTAGATGTAGAAACTAGAGCTAAAATCAAAAAAGCAAATAGATATAGAGTTAAAATCTACTCAATAGTTGAAAGACAGGACAAAACAACTGACGTTTCGGAAATATCCTTCTTCAGAGACAAACAGTGACAATATGCAAAAATACAATTGAACTGAGTTTATTGTCCAAAAATAGGCACATTGGTTCACATGAGGGACAAATGCAGAAATTTGTATAATGTGGTTGTTTTTCGTTGTTGTGATTTTGTTTGTTTGTTCATTGAATAAAGTTATATCAGTCCTACTAATTATTATGAGATTGTGTCTGTGAAAAAATGATAGAAAAATTCTTTCATTGATTTATAATTGGTGCAACATCACAACATAAATTGTGTTCATCATCAAGCTTTACAAGTTTGCTATGATGGCACTTTCCATAAATTATTACATCATACAGTTAAAAAAAAAAAAGGAATAAGTGTTAATGAACCTGGAAAATTGAAACTCTTGTCTGAAGAGATTGACTGCTACAATAAATGAATGACTGCTGACAAATTATGTAAGAGATAGGCAGACAAAAAAAAAAGAAAAAAAAAGAGAGACCAAAAAAAAAGAAAGCCTACTAAGCCGCTTCAAACAATCATGTGTAAAAGATTTTTTCCACACCTTTTGCTACAGTTTGGAGACAAGTGGAAAGCTCATGGAGCTGAATCACAAAGATGGAAAATTGCAAGTGAACTACAGTGAGCGCCTTGTAACTTTGCTCAGGGAAGTACGTCAGCTAGGTTCAATAGGATTCTCCATTCCTGCTAAGATTCAGCATGTCGCTGAGATTGCTCAAAAGTTTTATCGTCATGGAGTAATATTGAAACAGGTGGGAACATTACATCATGCCCTTGTGAAACAAGAAAGACCATTTATTATTTTTGCTTTGAATGTGATTGACTAAAATTTTATAATTTATTCTTTGTATTTATTTTTCTACATTGGTTGTTTTTTTTTCCTCCTCTGTCTTGGTTATCATGCACAGCTTCATTGTTTTACCAAACTTGTCATAATAAGCGCTTGCAAATCTTACTCCGCTGTCAAGTGCTCTTAAAAAACTCTTTTTTTTTCATTTTGGTTTTTATTTTTGTTAATGTTTTGCCTCCTTTATTTCCTTCTGCCTTGTTTATTTACTCAGCTTTATTATTTTTACCGAATTGTTGAAATGAACACTAAGAGAAGTTTACCTGCTGTCTTAAATTCTGTTATATAAAAGTTTTTGTCAATTTGTTTTTTATCACTGCAGAATTTAAACTTCAACATTTGTTAATTTTAAGATACATCAATATTCTGTTTTCAGAAAATATATTTGGGAAGTAATTGTCTATCATTCATTGATGTCTTTTTTCCTTCTTAATTTCATTTTGATGTTGTCTATATACAAGATTTTAGTTTCACATTATGAGACTGTAATTATCAATAAGAAATTGAAGCAATGGTAAGGATTTGCCTGCTGTAAAAGATGTGTGGAGTGTAAAATTTTCATATAAATACAAAAAGGTTTCATTCTATTATCAAATTGTCTCCAGGTGGCTCATTTCTACAACACCATTGATCAACAAATGATACCAAGCCAGCAAGCCATGATGTTGGAATCAGCCATGGCTTTTGAGAAGCTGGTCAAAAGTCCTAAAGCTGGTAATTTTTACCTTTTCTATTAGGATTAAGTATAATTGCTGGAGATTGTATTTGATGGTTTATATCATTCAGAGAAAAAGACAATTTTGATTATTTGGCTTGCATAAAAAATGAAGATTTATGTCTCATCCTACTTTATTTTAGTAAACATGATTGTTAATGTGATAGAAAACAATATTGATCATTCACAAGCATGAAAATGAAGATTTATGTCTCATCATACTAAATTTTATTTAACATGATTGTTGATGTGAGAGAAAAAGAAAATTGATAAAATCATATAGACTCACCAGGTTTTCATGTATATCTTTATGAATCATGGGCTTTTCCAGGGTTCAAGTCTAAGGGAGATAATGTGCAAGTGACATGGGACAATCCAGAGCAGCTTGAATCGTATATCAAAAAGTTGCAGCATGCAGCTGATAGACTAACAACAGAAAACAGAAAGCTGAGGAAATCTCATTTTGTTGTATCTGATAAAGTGAGTCAGTGAAATGTTTTCTGTCAATGGATTTAAACTATAAAGAGCAACAGCATCTTTTCATAGTTACACATTTTTAAACCCATATGTTGCTACATATTAATTAAGGTCAGAATTTCAGGTATGTTGTTGTATTGCCAAATTTAACTACAGTAGAAAAAAAAAGGGTCAAATACACAAAGTGAATGCAGAAACTTAACAATTATCAGGAGTGATTTCCCTTCCATTGTAATGTACTATTGCTTGTGTCTGAATTTTTTGGGGACCAATACTTAACAGTTTTGTGAAGTTTTGGGCCTCTTTTTGAGCAGTTTATATTGGTTATGCTGTGGATTCATTATCACATAAATGGCTTCTGAAATTAATGGTAATGAGTGAGCAAACTAAATTGTGATGTAAAGCTTAAAATAATGTTATGCAATGAGTTCTGTGTTATCTAGCATGATAGATTTTTCTTCCTTTTTTTTCTTTTGTAGATTACTTTTGACTAAAACGGAAATTCAGTCTTACTTATTTTATATACCTATTATCTCAGAATTGTTTTCTATTGCATTGAACTATCAATGAGTTGATGTCTATCTGTTTCCTGACAACTTTTTTCTTCTTCTCCACATTTTCAATGAAATTGAGAGCATTTCTTTAGCCAGTTGCTTCCCCTTTTCAGGTTCAACAACTTATGAGCATAGACTTGTTACGACAACAGCAGCGATGGAAAGATGGTTTGATGGACATCCGTCACCTGATGGCTGGTTTGGTCCAACAAGGATTTGCAAGCGAGAACATGACTCCCTGGAAGGCTCATTGGGACAGGCAGCTGTACAAGGCTTTAGAGTATCAGTATCTCATGGGACTGGAGGCATTAAATGAAAATCTACCAGAAATAAAAGTTGAGCTCACTTACAGGTTTGTTATCATGCTTCTTCATACCCTCCCCCCTCCACACAACACACACACACACTGAGTCTTACTTGTCATGTATAAAACCTTATTGATTTTGTTATATTTTGCTTTGAATATGTTTAAAATTATGCACCTTTTGAAGAGTTCTGATTTTTGATATCATATCTGCAGACAACAACGACTTCAATTTCGGCCTCCTTTTGAAGAAATAAAGTCAAAGTACTTCCGCGAGATGAAAAAATTTATCAGCATTCCAAATCACTTCAAAGGAGTTGGAGAGTCAACAATTAATCTCATCTTTCCTGCCATTATTGATAGAAATGGACATCGTTTTGTCACCTGCTACCGGAAGGCAGACATTTTGTTTGCCAGACTTGCTGCTGTTGAGGATCAATTCAAAGTATGAATGGCCTTATGCAATTTTTTCCATTTTGGATTTTGGATTTGTTGTTTTTGAGACATATCTCTGCAGAGAGGTTAAAGATTGTTTTTTTCTTTGATAAGAGCTTGAAAAAAAAGTAGATTGATTAATTTGTATAGCAATTTCATGGCCTCTGTTCAGACATTGATACTTTTGTATGTCATCATTACTCATTTCCTAGCTGGTTTTGCTTAAGTCTGTGAATTTGAATTGTCTGATGTTTTAAAAGCCAAGGGAGCATTTTTATAAGGGTTGAAGCTCAGATTTCATTGCATTTTCTGAGAATTCGTTCTCAGTAGTAGAATGTGTTTACGATATACATTATATTAAAATGTGTCTGCTGTAATATATTTTAATCTTGATGAAATTTCTTGATCAAAGTTTTATTTTTATTTTTTTAAAGATAATGGAAACATTTATTAAAATAATACTGATAACATTAATACGATACATTTGAGTGAAATACATTGTGTGTTGAAAACAACAACTTATGGATTTGATTTTATGTAGGACAGTTTTACATGAATGAAATTAGATTTATTATGTTCCCTAATGTTCTGGTTGGAGAACAATATGTAATGAAAATAAATGCAGTTAAATATGATGTCTTAGTTTTCTTACATGGTTATTCAAATCTGCTTCCAACTCATCAATGCTCATGTCTTTATCAGGAATGTTTGGAAAGTTTTGATGATGACAGCCTTCTAATTTCACTATTTGCCTTTTCTTTATGCATCCTTAAGACTTGGGTAGTTTTAGGATCCATTGACCTGGACCAATTTGTGAGTGACAACCTTGTTCAAATATCTGATTGGGAGAGAAACTTTAAAGCTCTGAAAGCTCGTGGCAGGGATGCTGAGAAACTTCCCAGGTGATTTGAATCAATTTTATACTTTTCTTTGAAGCTATTGTTTTAAGGGATGGGTGAAAATCAACATTCTATGTTATGCTTATGTTTCTGTACGGATTGCATAGTCAGAAGTGGACTGCAGGATATCATTGACAGGGTAACATGGAAAGTTAAGGAAAGGGACTTGATTTAAACACAAAAAGGACATAATATATGGTTACAGCAAAGAATTCTGAGATCCTGATTTGTTATTTGAAAAGGGGAGATGAACTGTGGAGTACACACTGTTGCCTGAAAAAAGTGAATTGTAAGAGCTAAGAACATGATTAAAAGAATGAAAACAATCATTAAAAACAAATGCATTTTGATAAGCACTAAAATTAAATTATGAAGACATATATATGGTTTGTTCTTCCTTTTGTATATATGAAAGTTGAATCAAGAGACCAACTTTGTTTACCTGCAGTAGTGAATGTGATTCAAACAAGAACAGATTTTTAACTTATCTTTTTATAATGAAATTAAAGTCTTTAATTGTAAACTTAAGAGAATAATCGATTTATAGGTACATTCTTGAATGGTTTATATGGAAATATGGACATATTTACCCCCAAAAAATTGTAATTTTAATTTGTATTGAAGTAAAATGAATCACTCAAAAGGATCTGAAATAACACATCAGAAGTAATCACCCTCAAGTTGAAAATTTTTTTCAAACATTTCAACATATTTAAGTACTTACAATTAAGATTTTGTTTGTATGTAATTGTTGTTTACAAGTTGTTAAGCCTTCTTGCTAACATTACCTATACTTTTCATCATTTACATAATCGCAATGATCAAAGGTATGCAGCTGCAATATATGCTTCAGATTATTAACTCATTGAAGAATAAATACTTCTTTTGATTTCATTTACTGATTCCATGATTTATAAATGCTTTAAATGTCTTCCTTTATCTATCAGCCAAGTTAAAGTAGACTGCATTACTGTCAACACAACTCCTGTAAAGGCTGTTATTGATGATCACATCCAGAGGCTTTTTGATGCACTTTTGAATTGCCTCCGCAAATCTATCAACAATGATGTCAACGAAATTGACACCTTTGTGACTGGAGCAACTGATACTTTGTCTCAGCGTCCACAGACTGTGGAGGAAATTGGAGATGCAAATGCCAAACATGCAGAGTTTGCCACAACAAAGAAAGGAGTGAGTTTTCAAACATTAAAAAAATAACATTGTTCAGTCTGAAAGAGGAAGAGATTTATTTGTTGTATCTTCATTGTATTGTTTGTGAAAAGAATAGTTATTTCAATTGCTATGAGTGTTTTCATGTTTGGCTTGTGGATTTCTAAAATTAGTGTTAACATGTTCTAGAATACCTTTGGTGCATACAAGATGAGATGCTTTGATACGATGGAAACGCAATGGGTAGAATTCTGGATGTAATGATGATGTCAGGAATTTTTTAGGACTGACAATAATCCTCAATTAAGGAATGGTTTCATGCTTAAAACATATTGTTTAGAATGACCTTTTACTATTACAAGTATGGAAAATGTGTTTAAATGGATATCGAAGAACGTCCTCATGAAATAAAACATAAGTTCCAGATGAACGATTAAAAATTTAACCGAGAATAACACTGCAACTTGTCAGGTGCACTTAACACAGCTCCGCTTATAGAGTATATTGCTTCCTTGGTAATGGAAGTAATTATTTCCTAGCAGTATTAGACAATTTAGATGAAGTTTGTATTGTGTTGCATTATTGGCATTTTCTTAAAACCCCAGGTAAAGCCTCTATTTGATAAAGCTGAAGCCAAGAACAAGCTTTTGCGTTCTGTTGCTGGAGGTGGAGTTGATTCCCTCAATCAGTTGCAAAGCCGATGGGATAAATTTGAGATCATGATGGAATCACATCAGCTGATGGTTAAAGAGCAGGTAAGGGCAATGAGAACTGTAAAGTGAATAGGATTTTAATGAGAAATATAAAAAAAGACAAAAAAAAGAAAAGAATAGTATCCTGTTTTGTTGACATAGATTTATATGTTTATAATTAATATTCAAAAGTGAGGAATAAAACCTAAACAAAATTAATTGCCTTTTTTGGGCATGCTAATGAGCTTAAAAAAATTTTTTTTTTCTTCCTTTTTTTTTTCTCTAAATATTATATTAATTTTGAAACTTTTGCTTAGAATCAATCAGCAAACAATGGAATGGTATTGATTTAGATTAAGGGGTTGAGGGCTTAAAATCGGTCATCTGACTTTTAACTGTCATAACACTCAGAATGAGTATCCATTGTATCATAGAGTACTCCAAATACTTTTTGTAACATATGCTATATTGGTATTCTTTTTTGCTTATCAATATCAGGTTGAGGTGATGAAAAGCAATGTTCAGGCTCGGGTCAAAGCTTTTGAGCAGGAAGTGGACAAATTTTCTGCTCGTTGGCATCAGTTGAAACCTGGAGATGATGCCCTTGAAGGTGACAAAGCTACTTGTGACAAGGCTGTGGCTGTGATTAAAGAAAAGAGGCAGGAATTCCAGGAATTAGAAGAAAATATGACCAAACTTGTGTAAGTGATAACAATTACATCAGTTATTTAGAATGTTCTTAAGCAGTATCTTGGAACACTTTTTATTACCATCTTAAAAACATTTTGGTCTGATAGTAATGTTTAAAAAAAAAAAATTAATTAAAAAAATGTTTTCATCAAAAAATCAGATCTGACTGTCAACACTTCAATATGGAAGCCCCAGACTTTGTGACGATGGAGGACCTGAAAGCTGACATGACTCACTATGAAAACATGTGGTCCCTTTATGAAGAGTTCAACACCGGTCTACATGAGTTGGCAAAGGAGGATTGGATTTCATTCAGGTCTGTAGCAAAATTCTATTTTCAGTTTTCAGTTATATGGCTGCTTTGTTCTTAAGAAAATGAAAAGTAAACTTTAAAGATGATAGATCAGTGGCATAGCTAGGTTTATCAGAGGGATGTGGCTTCTTATTACAAGCAATATTACTTGACTGATAATAACTATTGTTCCAGTAATAATACTGGCCTATTAGATCTATCTCGTGTAGTTAAAGGGATATATGATCTAGTTTACAAAACTTTATTTAATTATTAAGCTTACCGTCTTCGCCTTGGTTGAGTTAGAACTAGTCGTCGTCTTGTAAGTAGTTGTATATATATATTGTCCTTTATATTAGGCCTATCTATAATATCTAAATCTAGATCTGGATTAGGCATTGATCGAGTAAGTCTTAACTATTCAGTCAAGAGAACCGTGAAGACCACATTGAGTGACATGCCAACGACATGCTCTGGCCATTCATAATATCGCACATTAGGCTATTCGGCAGATATGATCCTATGACGTAAATCCTTTGTTCATAGAACCACTGATAGGCCTAGAACGAATTTAAAATGGCTGCTGAGCTCAAGCCTCAATACCAACCATTATCGAGTCCCTGTATCGATCGAAATATTTGTTCTACATTCATTTATCTGGAACAATACTATAAAGATTCAATGCTTAGTCCATGGGAAAAAAAGGCTGTTTCAGATGGAACCTCAATTGGTCTTGATTGGACAATGTTGTGGCTTAGCAAAGCATAGTCTCTTCTGATTGGCTAATACCATATGCTTAGCTACATCAAGCACAGCATGACCTTCGTTACTAATAAAGCAAAGCCAAGGTGCTATGGGAATGAACTTTGCATGGAAATTACTGTAGGATAACAGAATGGCAAAAATGCCTTTTCTGATATAATTTTAAGCAGGTAATTGAACAATTTAAAGGTGAGGCTTAGCCTCAATAGCCTACACGCAGCTATGCCGGTGCAATAAATATTTGTTGTTCTGATGAAAGAAGAAATTTGAAAAATATTCAAAGCTAAAAAGTGTCTCAGTTTATGTTACATGTTTGCATTTCATTATCTTTGGTGTAAAGGATTTCATTAAATAATTGAAAGTTCTATGATTACCTTTCCTGGTTCTACCCATTTAGGTCAAAATCATATCTCTTTGAGGAATTTTTGAGTGGTTGGTATGAAAAGATGAAATCAAGGACCACCACCACAATGACTGTGAAGATTCAAAAGGATATTGAGACTTACAAGGTAATGACTATCTCTGTCGAAAACATGTAGGCTGTAAAGAACTTAAAAAGTTCTTAAGTTAAGAGTTTTAAGCCTCTTAAAAGCCAAAAAAAATCTTTCCGTTTTTTAATTCTTAAAGGAGCATTCATTTGGTGTATTGCTCTCATATCATGGTTGTTCTGCTCAAATTTTACTTTTGATAAGACTCAAATTATTTCAAAGAATTGTAAGGAGCATTAGAGAATTACAGGATCTAATCATCACTAAGGTATTGCATGGCAGAGAAGACATTCTAATTTTTAATTGAGATACAATTTTTCCTTAAAAATTTTTTTTTACATATCAGTGTTAAAAATATTTGATTAAAAGTCATATTTAAATTTACTGTACGGTTTCAGAATGTTTTGCCTGTGTTAAAATGGGTGAGAGGTGAGCCTCTGTCACAGGATCACTGGCTGGAAATGTTTCGACTCCTGCAAATGCCAAGAGGGACAACCCTTGAAAAGCTTACCTTTGGACAGATCCTGGCAGCTAGTGATAACATTATCAAGAATGCTGATGCAATCAAGGTAATGTAATGATTTATAGGAGAAAATGTTTTCTTACAATTTTCATTTAGTTAGTTCTCCAGCTATTTTTAGGTTAATGATTATTCATGATAAATTTTGCTTTTGAAAAATCATAAAATCATTTCATTTTAAAGTCTACCTCATTGAAAAAAATAATGAAATATGTATGAAGTTTTTTTTTGTTTTTTTTTTAATTTTTAGAATTGTATTTGTTTATTTTTTTACTT
>JAOWAZ010340950.1:0-11502 GCA_028565935.1 Goniobranchus fidelis
AGTGTGGATGTTTCAGTCAGCAGACAACAATTTTGCATTTCCAATCCTTAAAAGCAGATGTCATCACTGGAATTCTCTAAATATATACCATAAAGTTCTTCTTCTTTTTTTTTTTTTAAATTGTTAGCACCATTTTGAAGTTCATTAAAGCTTCCCTCATTATTGTTGTTACAAACAATTCTGACCGACACAAATTTGCCTCTATTTTGGCATATGACAAATGAATCTATAGAAAAATAAGGCAGTAAATCAGCTTTTGCCTCACCAGCCCCGAAGGTTGAAAGTTTGGTTTCCAGACCTGTTTATTTAGAGAAGCAATTGAACAATGACATGCTGTATGAGATATTCTAAGATCAAGATATGTGAATGGAGAAATGTGAGCTTGCCATTGTAAATGAGATTGCTGTTATATGAGCTCAGAACCAAACCTTTTTTGTTGCATTATTGACTGAAACATTTACCACACAAATTATTGTGATGTCAGATATTTGAAATACAGTCTATTGCCAGTTTTCCAACATATGCCATCCCCTTAGAAGATGTCGGATAAGTGAACATGTCAGATAATAAGTGAATCTGAACCAGTTAGATCTTACGAATTATGATGTGTATTTGAAGGTAAAAGAAAACCTCAGAGCAGTACCACAATACATGAATGTGCAAAATTAATC
Source organism: Goniobranchus fidelis (assembly GCA_028565935.1). Taxonomy (NCBI): domain Eukaryota; kingdom Metazoa; phylum Mollusca; class Gastropoda; order Nudibranchia; family Chromodorididae; genus Goniobranchus; species Goniobranchus fidelis. The sequence goes on from JAOWAZ010340950.1 coordinate 672, forward strand.
TGATTTTGTAACACAGGGCTACAGACCAAGCAGACAATTATGGCTTAAAAACTCACACACACACAATGGTCATTGAATGCTTGCTTGTCTAGACATTTCAAATAATAACAATTGGATAACCTTTATGATAATTCAGATTGTTGTACTGCCTTTTGACTCGTGGTCCACAGCTCATGCCCATCTTCATGGCATGCATTGATAGTCAATCCCTAGTCCTCCCATCTGATTTGATCATTGATACACACATGGGCAATGATTGTACAATGCGTTAAGCAAGAATGGTCAAGGCCTGTTTTTTTAGTTGATTTTATTGAACCATTTTAATGAGAAAGAGGTACCATTTGTCATCCGCAGTCAGTGTCAGAGTTGGATAAGCGGATGTTTTTATCAGACAACAGTGGCTGAACACATAAGCACATTTTTGTTTTCCCGACCAATATGGTAGTTAACAGAGCACTTCTGATAAATGGCGGATGGTGAACTGGCAGTATTCTGCAGATAGGCTCCTCACTATCACTCTTTCTTCTTCATCATATAGCTTATTTAATTTTTTGTGTTTATTTATTTTGTCAAGCAAATCAGAACCCTTAAAAAAAAATACAGGACAGAAGGTTGCGCTTTGGATCAAATGAGGAGAAACAGTAGTTGGTAATGTGAAGTAAAGATTAAAAAATCAAAAACTGCCAAAAATGAAAAGAGGATTTGGACTGGATGATGAGACATTTCAAAAGAAAACTATATTTTTTACCTTCATTATCTGTCAAGAATTGGAAGTTTTTTGAACAATGTTTGTTTTTCAATTTTTTGTTAGGAGACTGTTATTGATAATGTTTTGGTACAGTTACAATGATCCAAATCAAGAGAGCGAAACAATTTTTTAATTTTTTTGTTATAAAAGAGAGAGAAATCGTTACCATTGAGATACTTGTGGAATTAAGCAAAAGAAATTTTTCTCTTGGAAATGTGTCACTTTTTATGAATGTCAAGTGGAAAGGAGCAGATCATTGAATAATATTGAGCAATTTAGATTTTTTAAAGTATAAAGGTAGCAGATCGTTGAATGTTGAGCTAATTTTTTTTCCAGTGTAAAGGCGTGGAGTGTTGAAAGATATTGAGCCAATGTTATGTTTTTAAGTATAAAGGTAGCAGATAGTATTGAATATCGAGCTAATTTAATTTTTTTTAAGTGTAAAGGAATGGATCATTGGATAATATTGAGCTATTTTAGTTCTTCTTTCAAGTGTAAAGGAGTGGATCATTGACTAAGAGTGACCTAGTTTTACTTTTTTTTTAAGTGTAAAGGATTGGATCATTGATGAATATTGAGCTAATTAATTTTTTTAAAGTGAAGGAGTGGATCATCGAATAATATTGTGCTAGTTTAATTTTTTTCAAATGTGAAGGAGTGGATCGTTGAATAATATTCAGCTAGTTTAATATTGTTCAAGTGTAAAGGAGTGGATCATTGGATAATATTGAGCTAGTTTAATATTTTTCAAGTGTAATGGAGTGGATCATTGAACAAGATTGAGCTAGTTTAATATTTTTAGTGTAAAGGAGTGGATCGTTGAATAATATTGAGCTACTTTATTTTTTTTCTCAAGTGTAAAGGAGTGGATCATTGAATAATGTTGAACTAGTTTAATCTTTTTCTCAAACTTAAAGGAGCAGATCATTGAATTATATTATGCTAGGTACAATTTTTTGTCAATGTACGGCTGAATGTCATTTAAAGACTGTTAGACAGTTGTGTTTGATGAAAATTCATGATCTTCTTTTGCAATGAAGCTGAACGGATTGTGTGGTAATATTTAGATTTTAATCATAAAGTTGACGCTTTTTGTATGATGAAAACTTAAATGTTGGATTATATATTATATAATATACATGTAGTCTGTGACTTTACGGCAATACATCATTTTTATATGTTTATGAAGTATATTAAATTTCTTTGGTCAAAAAGAAAGTGTGTGTTTTAGTTACTCTTTAACAAATGTCCTTACTGACTTACTTACTGACCATGTCGTATATCAGGTGAACCAAACAGAACGTCCCAAACTTTGAACATTAATTACATTAATACCCCCGTAGACAGATTCATTCAAAACTTTGCTGACACTATTTTAAAAATGTTATCAATGTACCCTCCAAATGTTATAGTAGTTGCTTATGTATCTTGTGAGATGTGAATATTTTATGAGATGATGTCCGAAATAGAAATATTGAACTTTCCCCTCACTGAAGTGTCAAGTTGGGTTTCAATTCAGACACCTTGTAACGCCTCAAGTTTTATGTTAAAACTATTATTTCTGTGGGATATCTAGATAACTGCCATTTTAAACTTTTAACCTGATTGTCATGCTTTTGATTATTAATCTGCGAGCAAATTGTATTAATTCACGCAAGATGAGTTTGATAGGCCACATTGGAGAATTCCAACAGAGAAATTCAATCCATGATTATCTAGAACAGTTGAGGTTCTATTTTGAGGCCAACGATGTTACATCTGATGCAAAGAAAAGAGCAATCCTTTTGACTGCCATTGGTCAGAAACAATTTTGTCTGTTGAAAGACCTGTGCCAGCCATCATCCCCAGGAGACGAGCTCTTTGAAGAGCTAACTGAGCTTTTAAAGAACTTTCACAAGCCACCGCCTCCGAAGTTTCTGCAGAGAGCAAAATTTGACAAATGCATTCGCAAGCCTGACGAATCAATTCAGTCATATGTTGCTACGCTGAGGAGCATTGCAGAACACTGTCAATTCGGCACCACCCTTCAAGAACGTCTTTGTGAAAAGTTCGTGACAGGGATTGACAACGAGCCAAGCCAACGGAAATTGCTCTTCGAAAAAGATCTTACCATCGAAAAAGCCATTGAGATCGCTCTTACTTATCAACAGACAGCGGATAGCGCACAACAGTTGTCCACCACGTCACAACCGTCCGACCTGCACTATCACCAATCGATGCATACGCCTGCTTCGAATCTCCAACATGCTAAGTTGTCATCTTTTTCCAAGAGTGGGAAGATACAGCAAAAATGCAGTTCTTGCGGAGGTCCCCATCAAAAGTCTGAGTGCAAATTTAAGAATGCGACTTGTTTTTCCTGTTCGCGAGTGGGACATATTTCCAAGGTTTGTAGGAGTAGGGCCGCAACTTTATCGGGGGTGAAATATGAGAAATCAGCGAATTATCAGGGCAAATATCGTAATCACTGCCTTACTGAATCCACCCCGGAGAATGATGAGTCACCAAGTACATCTGATATTGAGTACAAATTGTTTTCACTTTTTTCACTTGGAAATCAGCAACATAAGCCACTTTCTGTGGATATTTTTGTGGATAATCATAACATTGCCTTTCAGGTGGATACTGGCGCTAGCTTCACGGTGATGACCAGGGACCATTTCAGTTCTGTTTTTGGTGATATACCGCTTGATAGTTTGAATAAGACTTTGAACACATACACCGGTCAGTCTGTACAAATCTTCGGTGAGAAGTCAGTACAAGTTTCCAATAAAGACCAACAATTGAACTTACCGTTGATGGTTGTTGATGGCAAAGGACCCCCACTTCTTGGACGTAATTGGCTTTCTTGCTTAAAATTAGATTAGCATGAACTGTTTTATTGTTTCAAATCAGCAGATTTCGCAAAAAGAAAACTTTCTGACATGCTGGAGGAGTATAAAGATATTTTAAACACTTCGGGACTGTTGCGAGATTTTTCTGCCAAAATTCAATTGAAATCAGAGGCTCATCTCATATTCAAAAAGGCAAGACAGCTGCCATATGCCCTTAGTGAAGGCATTGAAAACAAACTTGCTAGACTGCAAAATGAAGGCATAATAAAGCCTGTTGAGTTTTCCAATTGGGCCACGCCCATTCTTTCAGTCCTTAAGAAGTCAGGTGCTGTCCGCATCTTTGGACACTATAAGTCTACAATTAACAAGTCGTCAGAATGTGACAGCCATCCGATTCCAAGAATCGAAGACCTCGCCCAACGTTTGGCATGTGGTGAAAAAATTCACAAAGTTGGACTTTACCAATGCATATGCACAGTTGGAATTGGACGTCGATTCACGGAAGCTCACTACCATAAGTACATACAAAGGCCTGTTCCAATATCAACGCCTGTGTTTTGGAATCTCGTCATCTCCTGGAATTTTTCAGCGTGCAATGGAGAGCACATTTCAGCCTGTCCCAAACACAGTCATCTACTTTGACAATCTTTTCATCACAGGAAAGGATGACAAGCATCATTTGGATAATATTAGAAAAGTGTTGAAGACGTGCAGAGACAAAGGTTTAGACGTGAACAGAGGAAAGTGTGAGTTCATGAAAGACGAAGTCACCTTCCTGGGTCACATGCTCAGCAAAGGCGGGATTCGTCCTTCAAAGGTCACTGTTCAAGCCATCGTCCACGCACCTGATCCACAAAATGTCCATGAGCTTCGTTCGTACTTGGGTCTGGCAAATCACTACTCGAAGATCATCAAAGGAAGTTCCAGCATCCTCGCTCCACTACATGACCTTCTTCACAAAAACACCCGATGGCTTTGGGGCCAAGCTCAGCAAGAGGCTTTTCAGAAGTAAAAATGTTTTCTTTCACCCAACAAAGTGCTTTCTCACTTCGATTCGTTGAGGCCGATCATACTTACATGTGACGCTTCTCCAGTTGAAATGGCCGCTGTTCTCAGTCAAATTGATGCACAGGGAAATGAAAGGCCCATGTGTTACACAAGCAGGTCACTTTTTTCGGGGGAGAGGAAATATTCTCATGCTCAAGTTGATAACAAATATATCCTGTGTCAACGCATCACGATCGTCACAGATCATAAGCCACTTCTTGGTGTTTTCGGAGAAGGAAAACTGATACCAGAGCATGCGTTGGCTTGAGTCCAACGTTGGGCTCTCACACCTTCAGCATACTCTTACTCACTGGAGTATCGTCCTGGTCGACTCAACAACACAGACGCCTTCAGCCGTCTTCCACTTCCAACAGTTGACAACGACCCCTCCATTACTACTCCTGCAGAGATCGATGCACTATTCAGTTTCATTGAGAGTGGTCCCCTTTCTTCAGCCGATATCGCCCGGGCAACTAAGGTAAAACTTAATCTTTAAGTTGATTTGTAATTTGTTTACGTTTGAGTTGAATCACACTTGTTTAAATTTGGCTATAATTTTTTTGTAGTATCTTCACTTAAGAAGGAAAGACTTAATGAAATGTGGTTACATTACTAAATGCTTCTATAATTCAAGTTAATTCATTTGACAGACCAGTATTGCTAAAATAATTGAGTTGTATTGAATATAAATTACCAATACCAGTATGGTATTCCTTTATTTCTAAATTTCTCGTCATATTTTTTATTATTATTAACTGGCGCGCGAGGAATGTAATGTATAGATGTATGGTATCCTTGTGTCATATGCCCATCATGCACTATTATAATGTACTGAGTGATTTGCATTGTCTACTATTTGGAAGTATGGTACATGTTGTTATTTTTAGTTTGGTTAAGACAACTTCCTGTTTCTGGTGACACACATGTTCCTCAATAAACCATGGCCTGAAGTTGAATCAATCTGCTAGTTGTCTCAATCCATTATAGAAAGACTAGTTTAAAGTAACAGAAAGAAGTAGGAGAAAAGACTTTCAGATGAAGAGAAGAAGCAGCTACAATGGGAAGCAGACATGAAAAATAATAAACGTAAAATAACCTAAAGGATATAAGGAGAGATGATTTACAGACAAAAAAAATATCATCCCTCTTAAACATATAACTAGCAATATAATGCAACCTTAAAAAATCTTAACGGAGAGATGATTTACAGACAACAAAAATTTGTCATCTCTCGAAAACATAACTTATTAACAATGGCCATCAACCCCAAACAGTGCATGCGATAACCGCCCAGGATTTTCTACCGCCCATTGTGTACAAAAGTACTCGGTACATCTAGATAGCAAGTGACCCCGATAGTATTTTTAAGTCATGCAATCCGCATGAATCGTGAATAGCCACCGAATAATTATACCTACTTCCCTCTCCTAGCAAATCTCTCCCCTCTGAGGATAAAAAAGAGAGCGTGATAGAAGAAGACAGATGAGAAAAGAAGCTGTCATAAGAAGTAGGAAGAAGAGGAGATGAGAAAAAAGATAGAAGCAGGAAAGAGTAGCAGGACAGAAGATAAAGAAAGGGAAAGACCCTGTCCTTAGCAGATTTAAACTGTTCAACTGAGACACGCGTGACAGGGAAACGGTAGGTAATGATGTCAATAAATGAGAACACAATTTATGGTTTCTAAAATCAATCACGTCAATTCTGTAGTTAGCTCATACAGGGTTAATTATATTTCTATTGGTAAAAAAACAAGTGGCTAAAAATGATAAATTTGGAGGCAGTCAATTCTGGCTCTCAGTCAGGAATATACTAATTGTGGGTTGAATTTTCACTTCTGTATAAAGATGATATATTTGTGACCGAATTTCTCAAAAAGACAACAATTCAATATTATTTGTGATCATATTTCTCAAATCAGAAGCAATAAAGTACAATCGTTAAAGAATTTCTCAAATTGGAAATACCATGATATAGCTCTAACCTGATCTCTCAAATTAGCCATTCAGCCAGATGTAGTTGAGACTCGCAAATGGTTTGATATGTTTGTCATCTGCTTTAAAGATATCAAAACTGTGCACAGTAGCTGAGAGCTATCATTGACAATGGGATTGTTGCAACAAGTACACACCATAAAAAAGCGTCATAAGCAGCTTTAGTGTCAGTAAGAGAAATCAGGTCACAATGGCCTGCACATGTCTCGACTCTTTCTTTCTTTTTTTTTTTAAGGCCTTTTTTAAAACAATAAATACAACAAAGAAAAGAAATTAACACAACAATGACATGGACATGACAGTGAGAACAGATAGAGTTTAAGTAAAAAACATTTTATGATGTATATCAATTTTTAGTCCAGATCTCAATGGAAAGGGTAAAAAATAACACAACCAATATATAACTACTGAGACTGTCAGACATTTATTATATCATTACAATACAACCTAATTCATCATTCAAACTCATCCTGCTTTATTTGAAACAAATAATTCTCTTGTCACATTTTCTAAATTTAAAAACAATACATCAACCTCAGAGTAATAGCACAATAAGATGGAAAGGTAATGAGAAGCCCAAAACAAACATGTATCTTTCTATCTAATTCAAAAGTTTACTGAGTTACATGTTCACATCTTATTTGTTCCAATTTTAGACACTCTTTTTCCATCAAGGTTTCAGACTAAGGAAGAAGAGAAAGTAAAAGTAAAAAGTTTGAGGCCTAGAATGAAGACTTATTGAAATCTTTCATGGATGTTTAAGAATGTAGACTGAATAGATAATGAAATTTGTCATGAAAGTTCTCGACCTAGAATAAAGAGAAGTTAACATTTTAACTTGTAACAAATATTTTTCATTTTCCGCTACATTTGGGGTTAAACGTCGTGTGATCTTATGGCAAGTTGAACATGGTAGCTCTGTTCTGATTTGAGGTCACTATTAACTGAAGAATTTCACTGTTCCTGTCCCTATAACATGAGTAACTTGACTGAAAGAGAGTGTGAAACAGACAAAACTAGTCTTACATAACTGGAAGAAATTACTTTAATTCCTTCTAATGTAAATACTAGAATAGATCAGATAGAATCATGACAAGACAGAGATTCTAGATCTAGATTCATGATTGACTTACATTGTCTTGAAAGACACAATGTCGCCAATGCGCTAACCATGATAAACATAACGGGAGATCAACAGGATCAAATAAACAAACTGTCAATAGTCCTGTCTACGAGTACCATGTAGGTGCTACCAGTGATATTCAACGCAAGTTTAAACACATCAGGGACTCCCTACAAAAAGTAAAAATACCACTACAATACAAAGTTAATAAATTCACTCAAGGGGTCAACAAAGGAAACAGACCGACGATTAAAGTGATATCTAAATGAGCAAGATATGCAGAAATGGGACTTACAATGTAAATATTTGTGGAATACCATGCATGCTCTTACAAAAACATTTACCTGTGTTCCTCAAAAATGTACACCTGTTCCAAATGTCCAACCCAATATGGAATTATTTCATACATGGGGACAGAACACATCTTTGCTTGTAAACAGACTTAAACATAAATATATAGCTTTATTGTGTCTAACAGCCATGTGCAGACCATCTGAAATCAGTTCTCATATAGGTTTTCTGAACAAAAAAAATACAATTCAATAAAGATGGTATTGCTATTTTAGTACTTTTTTGACAGAAACGGATTCAAAATGAAGCTGGCATCCCATTACAGATCCAGTCAATTGCTTGAAAGCTTACAATAACGACTAAAAACAATGCATGTTATGATAACCTGGAAAGATCTGTGTTACTCTCTATGACACCATCATACGAGGCCATATGGGCGGGGTCAGTTGCTCAGATCCTCATGAAGACATGTGAGGCTGGCTTTGCGCGTAAGTACACAACAAGAAGCTTTTGCGTCCCTACACCACTGCAGCCATCAGTTCAGGGTGCAACCCAGATGCGACAAGACAAATAGGCCAATGGAAGTCAAGGGACATGTTCTTTGAATGCGACATGTATCCTCAATCAAGCACTATTACCAACAGTATTGCTGATTACAAATAAAAGATCACACCATAGCTTTCGAGTATGTTTACCAGTTGGATGCTGGGGCTAAAAATACTTACAGCTTGATTTTAATTCTTTTTGTTTTTATTCATTTGCAACATTGCAATCTCTCTATTTTCGGGGCAAGTTTTTATTGTATTTGTTGAGTTAAAAATTAAATATTTTCTTCTAAGTAAGAGACACGATGTTTGACCGAAGGATTTTGTGATTTGGGTCAAATGTCATGACATTCACACACGCTAGCGCTTTTCTTGTTACAAGCTTTGGTGGTCTTTGTTTGTACACAGAAAGGGGCCATGTAAGGAGGGTGTGGGGAGGGAGGGTGATAATGATTTTTATGATTTACTACAATCTTTAAAAGCTCACCGGAATATAATGAGATCTTTTACTTAACACAAACTTACAGATTCAAACACGTTTATTTCATACTTGCATTGGAAAAATGAACCTAAACAAATTTCATCAAGACTCCCAAAATCATTCACTTATTTAAATTTCAATAATCCTAAAAACATTAAACATCCATGAAATTCTGGAACTAAGTTACTAAGATTATCACTATAGGATTAAGCATGTGAAAGCAATGAAGACATGGGTGGTGCTGAGAACATCATTAAATTATCTTTGCGCTTAGAGGACAAAAAGAAAAAAGGGAAGGGAAGAAAGGATCAAAAGTATCCCTGTTAATACCCAGCCTTGTTTCCTCTTTCTCTTAATGACCAATGCAAAGTCGTAACTGAAAATTTATCTTAGTGGAAGAGTATATCAAGCAGGAGGATGGAAAAGCAGAAACATAGCTTTAAAAACATCAGTACAATTTGAATAATAAATTATTTTTGAAAGTCTTATTAAAATCATTCAAATACAATTTTTATTTTGCAGGTCAATATAATATAACACACACAAAACAATTGCCATAATTACTGTACAAATAGAATTTCAATAAAGCCATGTGCTCTATGTGAAACACAACAAACAAGGACTTTCAATTATATTTACTGAAGATTGCAGTTTAATCTCACACTTCTTGGATTTTTAAATGATGAGCTGGTCATTGTATCAGTTTAAAACAAAACAAACAAAATAATAAACATGAAACTGATAGTTTTCCAAATAACAAAAATCACAACAGTTTGCTGAAATGAGAAATAAAAAATACAATACTTATGTATATTCATAAATGTATGATATACAAATTATGGAATGAAAATTTATAGTTCTTCCCTAAGAAGTCACAACATTTTCCAGACCCAATTGGTTTAACAATTTCATTGCACATTTTTAAAACATTTCCTCAGCTTTGAAAAAAAAACTAATACAGGGAGAAGGTCATGGAACAACCAATATAAAAAATATTGATCCTGTAAGTCTCTAAATGCATAAGTTCAAAATTAGGTCAAATCATGTTTTAGCTGTATTCAACTAGAATGGGTGTTCTCCGCCTCCTCCATAAATATCAGACCCATGAAACAAATAAAAGTGACATCCTTTGTCACAGGATCTAAATGCGCTTTTCATACTTTCTCTTCTATTTTCAACTCTATTTATTCAGTTTTTTGTCTCTCCTGTAAAACCTGCTTTTAAGCATTTAGAGACTTGAAGGGATGATATCCTGATACTAATGAAGTTAGTTGTTTTCTCAGACATATGGCTGAAAAATGGATATAATATGCCAGCAAAAAAAAAAAAAAAAAAACAACAACAAACAACCACTTCTTTTGTTCTTGCACTCCTCATACTTGGCCTGTTCGATCAGTGAACAAAGAGATCTCATGTCATGGAGGTTATTTGCTTAATCTACGCCTACTTGTTTGTTTGTTTATTTATTTGGTGCTTTAGGGCTCTTTTGAACAACAACAACTACAATGGTCATCTCAGCTCTCATTGAAAAAGCAAGATGAAAAGGTTACGTTAAAAGTAAGAGAGAGCACAGAAGATGAGGAAAAGAAGTTGCCAAACAGGGAGGCAGGAATTCAAAATAAAATAAATAAAAAGATAAATAATCATCATATGTAACAATATAAGCACGGTAAAAGTTGGCAAGACATAAAAAGCCTGAAATTCTTGAAAGTTGCAGACAAGCTTGAAATTTAGATAGACCCCCCCCCCCCACACCTGTTGTTGTTGTTAATGG
>JAOWAZ010342061.1:0-11499 GCA_028565935.1 Goniobranchus fidelis
ACATACATACATACATACATACATACATACATACATACATACATACATACATACATACATACATACATACATAAAAAAAAAACTCGGACATAGTACGTCATGTTATATACATGTACTAAAATTGATGGTTAAGAATTTAGATAATATAAAGTTCAGTCATGCAAAATAAGATGTATACAAATTAAGTCTAATTGATCAACAGAAAACTCTCCTAGCCTCGGCGTCCACGGTAAGTTATGTAGGACCTAGATTGAATTTATTTAGAAATTTGTATTTAACTTCAGTGGCTACAATTGAATGATAAAGAGCTGGATTTGAATTTAGAATTTTGATGGCCGATGGTACAAAAGAACGTTTAGAAAGATTTCGCTTTGCCATTGGCATTCTGAGTCGGCGTCCAGATGGTAGAGACTGAAAGGTATCGCTCAAGGGGTGAGTGTTTTCAGTGAAAATTTTGTTTGCTTTTTTACTTACAGACTGCCTGGGATGTCAGTGAGGGTCCTCTGCTGAGAGCCAATGATCTTGCTGGCAGTATTTATAATTCTGTCCAGTTTTTTTTTCTTTCACGTTGAGGTTACCATACCATGTGACGATGTTAAATGCCAGTGTGCTATCCACCAGTGCCCTGTACACACTTTCTAAAATGTGTATGCTAACATCAAATTGCTTCAGCTTTCTAATAAAATAAATCCTCTGGTTTGCCTTTTTCACAGTATATTCAACACGTTCTTTAAATGAAACTTTGCAGTCAAGGACTGTGCCAAGATATTTAAAAGTTTCAACCTGTTCAACTGTTTCGCCCTTGATGACAATTGGGGCCAATCAGGTTGAGTCCCTTGCACGGTTGCCCTCCAAATCATAGTTCTTTCGTATTCTGAACATTTTACTGACGAAAACTTATGTCAAACCAAGAAATTAGCTTTGATATAAAATCATGATACTCTGACAGGCTTTGCTCATCTTTAAGCCGTGCAGTCAATGCCATGTCATCAGCAAATTTGATTTACGTTAGAACAGAAGTGTTTTGCGTCAACTCTTGTTATAGATTGAGAATAAAGCAGGTGACAACACACATCCTTGTGGTACACTGGTGTTAAGCACTAGCTCACTAGGCATGACTCCCCCAATGCTAACCCTCTGTGGCCACTCGCATCGAAAGGATTGAATCCACAACATGAGACTCGGGCTTACGTTAAGGTCTACTAGACGTTGGAGAAGCAAGTGTGGTTGGTGCGTGTTAAACATGGATGAAAAGTCCATCATGAGCACACGGACAAAAGTACCAGTGCTGACAAACCAGATTGGCAAAGGTGGCACTAATGATGACTTACACATAGCACTTGGTTTAGCTGAATCAAGCACATGAATGATGACATATTTTTCTTCTTGCCCAGTAGTTTCAAGCTGTTTGAGCACCTTCAATGAAGGAAAGAACTGCCACAGGAGCTCTGACTTGGAGCAAATAGAAACCCACTTATTGAGCATGTTCATGTTGAAATGCCACCCTGTACTTTTCAAGTTGTGTTAGCATTTTAGAGGCAGTTTGGGCTGTGGAAACGTATACATGAACATCCTGTTCCTCTTTAGGCAGGGTTTTTGAGAACTCTCTGCTGCTTGTAACAGTTTCTTGTCCATCTTCGTGCTTATCAATCACCGATGAACAAGTTCAGTCGATGGAAGTTGGGTGATAGGGCAATGACATGGTATGGAAATCCCACATTCACAAGTAGTGTTGAGATGGGATGAGTCCATCTCGTCACTGTCTGGGAAAAGGGTTGTATCTGCAAATAAATTGATTTTGCTTTTATAAGATAAGAAAACTTCACATAGGACTGCTTTCTCAGACGGTGACGATATGTATGATTATGATGAATGGTGTCTTGTATGGTAAGATGATGGTTATCTCATATCGTCACCGTCTGAGAAAACAGTCCTATGTGAAGGTTTCTTATTCTATAAAAGAAAAATCAATTTTTATGCAGATACGACCCTTTTCCCATACGGTGACTATCTAATCTCTTCTTTCCTGTCACTGTCATCAGTGAAGGCTATTTCACAGGACAGCTCATGTTGTTTGTTGACTGCCAATAAAAAAAAATAATAATAATAAAAAAATATATTAAAAGTAAGTGGATTAATTTTGCTCTAACCCACTGGAACCTTGGCAAATATCATGGCCATACAGTGGTCTTACTCCTGGGTCATGTAGTCGAAATACTTAACTTTTCTTTGAAAAACTGCAGGAGGTTTAGTCACCTTCCTACTATCTTCTTGATTTTTTTGGTTGATCGATTCCAACCTGTTGTTTGTGTTGTTCATCAGGACATGTGTTTGTGCTGTTGTTAACCCTTCAACCCACTGATGATGTATGATGTCCCTCTGTTTCATGAAGCAGAAAGATACTTTTGGTATGTCTGATGCATAGAGAGCATCTGTGTGTGTGTGTGTTTGGCATATTCTGTGTTATTTGAAGAGTTAGCCAATTTCTCCAAGACTTAAAGAGCTTGATGTTTTTGGACCTGATTAATCCTCTTTGCTTTCTCACAGACTTCCTGACAGAAAGTTCTGAGAGGTGAAACAGGCATATAAAAAGTGTTGCATGAGGTAGTTCTTCTTCAATCACATCCCCCTCAACCTAATCCTTGTCCGCCATCACATTATGTGGTATTCTCTACAATGTTTTAAAAAAAAAGAAACCATTGCCTTCAGTTTGTCCTTTGACTTGATCAACCACATCGCCACAACTTCACTCAGTTCATTCCCATCAACACGGAGCATCAGGTACAATGGCATTCTGAAATCAATAAGTTTGTAAGTGGCATCAACAATGGCTACTTCTTGATAGAAGCCATGTTGAAGTTATTACTCTTGGCCTGCAATGAGAGCCTTGGTAGTGGCCTTCTTATAGCACTTTAGAGTTTGGATGAGTTTGACCTTTCATGGCATACCATTCCTCTCTGTTTCACCACCATCAGGCCAAACTAAAGATTCGTTTACATGTGGCATTGCCAAATGGAATGGCAAAGATATGCAACTTGACCTTTGGCGTAGACACTAAACACTTGCCACCAACTCAATCCTTTAATTCTTCACCAAGCTCCCTCCGCTGCTCATCCATGGTGCATTGCTCAATAAATCAGTTGGTAAAGGGCACATGATACCGTAGATAAGATACAACCAATACCAATTACATATAGGTATCTAAGAATGACTATTGCCTTTTGGTGATGTGGAATTTCAGGCACATAAAATTTTACTGGCTTTTTCTCCCATCGTAGATACAATCGAAGAATTTCTTATCCACAACTTCCTATGCTAATTTCAATGACATCTCAATGATTTCAATGTCTCATTGGCAAGACAGTGATTTCTTTAGATGGTATTGTGTGCGTCAAGGTTGAAGACATGTTTGATGTAAACCTTGTCACTTACATTTTGATTCTCTCATTCATTGCAATGGCTTCCAGATTCACAGCAGGCACACCATTCTCTTTGCCACACATGTTGTGAAGATCCTTCAGAAGAACAATGTGTCCTGCTTCCTTCCTGTTGTGTTATACCATATATCTTCTTATTGACTTCCATTTGTAGATCGTCTTCACTTGCTCCTTTGATGGACCATTCAATTTTTCGCTGATGTGGAACATGACAAAAGGTAATCAAATATTTTGGTGTTTGAACATAAGTTTAGTATGTGTTGAATGGCTTTGAGGTCCAGTTTGCAATGATGACATTTTTTTACAACACCCTCTTGTGTAGCCCCTAAAGAGCAACCAGTTTTGCTCTGACTAATGCATTGCTGTTCAAAAATTGTACCCTTGAAAAGTATCAACCTTTCATGAGCAAAACAGTTGGAATTTGTAATGGACTGTATTTTTTGCCTTTGGTACAATTACAAGTGATAAAAAAGAAACTCTGATTGTGATCAAAGAAATGCATCTGACAAAGAATGTTTAAGGAAGTAAAAAACATTTAGATTTTTAGATAGGCCTGTATTCTTGCTCATTACCTCAGAAATATCATAATTGTGTTCATCATTCACCTATGTAAAACACAAGCTTCTCACCATCTTTGGATGCAAGTTGAATTCCACAAATGTACAATTCACAAATTTGACAGCATATATTACCTATGGCCTCAAAGTCTCTTTCCGGTGACTATGGAAACAAAATTTTCCCCCCATGGATACAAGCCATGTCTGTTTCCATGTATTTCAGCTCTTCACCGAATCTCTTCTTTGGCGCCTGCACGCCTGAGTGTAGCAGCTATGGTCCTAGAGCATTGTTCAATAAATACAGTTTGACAAAAGAGCTTTCCTTTAATTTTTGGACTTTCACAAAATTTCAACACAACTACTAACCTTTCATCGAGTTAAAAAGCATATTGTTGTATCAGCAGCTTTTCTGACTTCCAGTCCTTTCCAAGTTACTTCAACCATGAGAGGCCACAACCGAGTTCTCCCATACAAATAGAAACTTTTCTTATCATACGGTTGAGTATAAGCGGCTTTTTTTTTTTCTCATACAGTCCTGTACAAGCAGCCAATATGAATGTAAAGCACTCTGCACAAAGAATATTATATTATGGCAGCACTTATTGTATCCCAGTGGTAAAAACAATTTTTGTTATCCATTGTGTTTCTCTCAGTCAGCCATCCCTTTTTATGTGCATTGGATGATTACTTGTTTAATTAAATACTCTTGGGGTCAATTGCTATCTAGAGGTCTCCAAACTTTTACTTCCACAGCCAAATTTCGTATTTATGGCCTACAGAAAATATTGAAATACACAATTTGAAATTGATGCGACTTTGCAAGCCATATTTTGTGCTGTCGTGAGCAGAATTGTTCTTTTGTACACACTGGATGTCCAACCAACAAAGCACTGGCATGGCCCATTGTAATATACAATGTTTTTAGTAGAGAATTTTATAATGAGTGGATTGCACCCAATCCCAAGCAAAGCGATCCAAGCAAAGTAATAAATATTCACCTTTAGTGAATATTTGTTGATTTATGGTCATTTTTCATGCCGTGCTAGTAAAGGGGTGAGAGTAGTTCAGCATGGCAGTAAAACGAATCAGGCTTTTGAGAGAGTTCAAGTCAAACTAAAGTCAACAACAAGAACAATGAAGATGACGCAATAAAAATCAACTCCTCTCCCAAATTTATCAATCTCTTAACATCACAACAACATCTGCAATAAAATGACTAAATGATTTACTTTGTGTCTAACAGCCGACCAGGCAATATCATTCCATTAGGCATTACCATGCCTTACTATTTTAGACGTTCATGTATCTTTTACTCCACTTGACCAATTTTGATGAAATATTAAAGTACCAATGACTTGAATTTTTGTTTTATCAGTGTAAAACATTTTTTACGCATGCGACTTTCCGCCCGTGTTGGTGCTGGGCCCTCCATCAGAGGGGAGCAAAGAATTTCACCTACCGTTTCCCTGTCACGCGTGTCCCAACTGAACAGTTGAAGGCTGCTAAGGACAGGGCCTTACTTTATCTTCTATCCTGCTACTCTTTCCTGTTTCTTTTTTCTCATCTCCTCCTCTTCCTACTTCTTATGAGAGCTTCTTCTCTTCTATCTTCTTCTATCAGGCTCTCTTTTTTGTCCTCAGAGGGGAGAGATTTGCTGGGAGAGGTAAGTAGGTATAATTGTTCAGTGGCTATCCCCCATTCATGTGCATTGCATGACTTAAAAATACTATCAGGGTCACTTGCTATCTAGATGTACCGAGTACTTTTGTACACAAAGGGCGGTAGAAAATCCTGGGTGGTTATCGCATGCACTGTTTCGGGCTTAATAGCCATTGTTAATTAGTTATGTTTTGGAGAGATGATAATTTTCTTGTATGTAAATCATCTCTCCATTTATATTTAAGACAGACAGACAGAGAAAGAGAAAATTTCATGAGTAGAGCCTTGTTCATGAAAATGAGTGGAATGCTGAGCTGACCTAAAATGTACACCCTGGATACTATTTCAAATATCCCAAACCCAAATTTTGGGTCCACTAGGTATTATGAAAATAAATGTCAGGGGTCGCCACAGCAGATATTTCTTCTCCTTGTCTATCTGTTAAGCCATCCTCCTCTCTCACACATACAAAATTCACATGGTCCGCGATTCCAACCATACATCTTCACTTGGATTTTCCTCTTCTCTCTTACCAGCTAATGCCTTCTTTAGTATTTTCTTACCATTGAACAGCTCACCTCTTCTCTGAACATGCCCAAAAGTGGCTCATTTAATTTATCTCCAATTTTCTGCAGCCATGTGCATACTCAACTTTGTGAACCATTCGAAAATGATAAAAATTCTTAACCCTTTAACTGCCAAGAATATGTCAGATCACTGTGGTAGCATTGCTGAGCCAGAGGTTTTATTGGGCCCAGGATCTCTCTCAAGAGAAGCAGATCTAAATCTTACTGTTGAAGCTGTCGAATCTAGATCTAGACCTAGTAAAATCAGAGTTTCCTCCTACTGTCACACCTTGATCTAGATCTAGATCTACATGCCTCGCCAGGATCTCTTCATTAGAGCTAGATCTAGATCTAAAGGTGTTGCCACTGGTATCTGGATCTAGAGCTTCATTCATGCATTGAGGCAAGAAATCATCCTCTCCATCGCATTCCTTACCAACATCATCATACAAATTAGCATCATCGTGGTCAGTTATTCAACAACGTTCCTAAAACTTTGATGGCTGTAAGCAGAAGGCAAAAGTTTCTTTGTCTCTCTTCCATTGAAAGAAAAGATTGAGATGTGTCCGTAAATCCAACAAGAAAAATAACTCTAAGCTAACATATTTCGCTGACACAAAGAAATAATAATCAACTGAATCAACCTTATTAATCCCTCACTAAGATAATGACAAAGTTCATGCCTTAATTCCTTTCATAAATAAAAGAAGAAGCGTTGTGTCATCGGCCCGACAATTCCACCGGCCTGTGGCACAAAGGATAAAACTATATGACCCATGATTTGACAGGCCTATGGCAAGTGGGGCGGTTAAAGACATGCACTGCCACTATGAGACTGCCATGACAGGTGGCACAAGTTCAAACCCAGCCCGGCAGTGGATTTTTATCGGGGCCCCCTGTTCACCCAGCAGTATAAATGGGCGCTAAGTCGGCGTGGAAAGCAATGGAAAACTACCACATTATGCCGCATGCCTAGTATAATTAGGGCTCTACTCCTAATTCCTCTATACTCAGTCATGGGTACGGGACTAACTTTACATTACTTGAAGGCATGGTTGAGGTAAAGCGAAGAAGAAGACGACCAAACAGGAGATGGTCTGAAGACATCACAGAATGGATGGACAACACCATGACGTAGAGTGGCAGGATGGCACAGGGACCTGGTTCAGCTGGCAGAGAGGGAGGCCATTTCCTGAAGGGATATGCCATGAAAAGGAATAGAAGAATGTACACATTTCTGACCTTGTTTAATCTCATCGCAACCACTGTAAAACGCAGCGTCTTCATTTCTTCCACCTGCAATTCTGATTCAGACCACTCTGTTAGAACAATATTCACTAAACATTATACCATTGCTGGCGGACAACCATGGATGATAAAAAAAATTTTGTTTTCAAAAAGGTGAGAAAGGAAGAAGAACATGAAATTAAAGAAAGAAATCATTGGGCCCTTCTCACTTTCTCAACATGGCTTCAGTGTAGTCGACCAAAGCCTGATTGTAATCCTTCTTTTTGAATGCCGAGTTAGCAGAGTTCCAGTAGCTCTTTGCTTGTATCTCTTGACCATCTGGTGAAGCCTAGAGAAAGAGAAGGAAATGAAAAGAGGAAAGATTTACATTTTAAAGACAATAAAAAATGGGGAGAGAAAAAGCATCTCTTCCTACCACAAAAAACTATCTTAAGTCCTATTCTTTTGAAGCAAAACCAGATCCACTGAAACACAGCCTCTGGTATAACCAGTCTCATAGATGCACAAACTATCTATTTTCTTCTTGTATAGCAAAAGTCACGAGGTTAATACAGAAAAGCAAAACAAACAAATAAAGACATTTTCAGGACATTTTGCGTACCAAAAAGGAAAGCATGAGGATGGTGGGAAACCTTTAGACACTTCAGATCAGGATTAGAATTGATTAATGATCTATTCTGGCATCAACTCCTTCATTTCCTTGAACTCCCTGTCCAGGTTTTGCAAAACGAAAGTATTGTTGGATTAAGTCCAATCTGTGACAAACAAACCCATTTTCAAAACCCAAAACTGATTTTAAGTACATAATAAGGACTTTGACTAAAAATTCCAGAATGAATTTTTTTTATTTTTTTTTTTTATTGACAGATTTGGACCTATGTGAACCCTGAATTCAGTTCATTTCAGGTCATCAAGATCTGATGGAGTTTCTACTTATCTGCAGCATTAAGTAAAGCAGTGATATCATTATTTGTCCCTTTACCAGATGCAAATATTTCTCATTTTACAACCTGGTTGGAACATGGAATATTATATAATTATGAAGAGCCTTCCCCAACAAAAACAGAGTCAAACATGGCAATGTCAGGAATTGAGCTGTAGACCCCATTTATACACAATGCTTTCAACAGTGCTGCTGAAATAAGACAGAAGACTTCTACAGAAATTAGAATCCGTCTACATTTATGTCCAGACTTTAAATATGATCATGTCATAATAATACTCACAGGCAACAGAGAACAAGGAAGCCTATAGTATTTATTCATATCAATGAATGGCAACAAATTACGTATGCATAATATATTCCTCTTACAAATACTAAGAAATGCTGACATATTATACAACTGCTTTGTATTTACACATTTAAAGGTAAACCAATTAAATAAAAAACAACAACATTATTTAGTATTAAGTAAAAAGTACAAGTATGTTTACTTCTGACAACGGAATAGAAAACAACAAAAGTAATCACCACTGCACCCTCATTTTCAAAACATAATTTACATGTGAAAGAACAAAATGGAAAGATTTTCACTCTAATGTATCTATGGTATCTGAACGGTTAAAATTTTTATTACAATTTTCAGAGAATTGCTCTTTTCTTTTGGCAAGTCCAAACAGGCACACATTGTGTATTATTGCACACTGTTACTGGTATCAAACATATGCACTGCTTTCTATCATCTTTACATTATAGATCTAGTTAACCATCAGCCAAATGGCAACTATTTCTTCAAAATAATTACTGCCTGAAACAAAACATTAATTAGCTTTATGGGTAATAGAATCTGACAATAATGATAATAAACAATTTTTATAAAGCTGAAATTGTCCATCAAAAATGCTCAATGGAACTTTACATGTAAATAGCATAAAGAGTATAAGTGGCATGGCTAAAACAATTAACATGTCCACGTGAATGTGAACAGTAACAGATAATGAATATAAAAAAATAAACAATTAGTTAAATAAATTTATACAGATTTGTACACATTCCTGGGTCTCTATATTAAATGTAGATACATTAATCGGCACATGAATATGTACTCACCTGCACGCATAGATACATCTGCACATACATACGCATACATAAAACACATACAATTATACACATCCTCACATAAATTTGTCAATACCCATGTACATGCATACATATATATTATATACCTTCATACCAAACATAAATACATGCGTACAAATCCTTCATCAAAGCACTTCAAGGTTGAACAATTGTCCCTCAGAATGAGGATCAAAAATCATATTATTAAAATGTTCTCAATGAAATTTCAAACATTTGTTAAAAAGTTAAATCTGTTTTCACATCCAGTTAGAAATGTCAAACACAAAATCTTGGGTTAAACAGGTTGGGTTTTTTTTATTATTGGCCTTTGAACCAAGGATTCATTCCATATCAAAGGCAAGAATACCATTATCATTAAGTTGCAATTAATTCGTTTCTCTTCCTTCATTAACAGATGTATGCTTGTTTAATTGGACATGAAAACCACCTTTTTTAAAATATCTCAGGGTTTTGTTGTTTTTTGTAAATTTAGTTAACTCAACATGTCTGTTAAAAAATGAAAACAATTAAAAACTAAATTTTAAGATGACCAGGGTGTCAAACAATGACATCACATTAGTTATTAGATTGGTTGCAATCGAACACTGCCACAATTCTTTTCTTGGTCGCTGTCTTACTGGTGAAAGTCTTTAATTCACTATTCATTGCCTTGGGTAAGTCATTTAATCTTTAATACCAAAATTCTGAGCTTTTATATTGCGCTTAATCCACTAAATGCACTCAAAGTGCTTTATAAGTGTTCCCTGACAGGCCTTTTCCAACCGAATACCATCATAACCCCATGTGGAGTTTACAGGCATACTTGGTCTAACATACTGACAAAATCCTCCTCTGTCTATGGTCAGGTTAGTCAACACATGAGTGGGGTGAGGAAATGTATGTAAAAAGCATTTCCCAAGGATTAACAGCAACATGGCATGGCCTGGCCTTGAATTCAAAACCCTCACTGTTACCTCGAGCCTTGACCCCACAGCCACAACCACATCACATCTTGACTGAAGTGTGAATAAGAACTGGTTCATAACAAAGATGAGCTGACCGCTGTAATATGCTGACCAATTATGACTCCATACTGATTTTATGTGCATATATTATATTATCTATGCGCTATGAATATGATTGTCCTTATGAAAATATGCATTGATAATTTTAACTTATTCTTTTCCTTCCAACCTATTCCCACTATTTGTAAAGTGGCTACTATGTGAATTGCTATTCTTACACTGTTGCAATGTGTCATTCTCTTCTGGATCCTATTCCCCACATATCTACATGTACACAATCTTTCCATCTCTGCTTTGGACTTCCTCTTTTTTTCTCTGGCCTGTCACCTCCGTGTACATTTTATGTAGGATTATTACCATGAATGCTTTTGTAAATCTTTAAATTCTCATTAAATTCCTGAATTGACTATCAAAAGAGTCTTAAAAGGGCTTTTAAGAACGTGTTAAAAGGCTTTTAAGAACGTATACCAACAAGGTGGCCCAGTCGCTCAGTTGGTAGAGCAGCTGACTGCCATGTGAGGTGGCCCGAGTTCAAACCCAGCCGGGCAGTGTATTTTTTGCGGGGGCCCCCTGTTCACCCAGCAGTATAAATGGATAGCTAGGTCTTTCTAGACTTGGCGGAAGTAAAGTCGGTGTGGAAAGCAATGGAAAACTACCACATTACGCCATATGCCTTGTATAATTAGGACTCTACCCATTACTCCCCTATACTCAGTCATGGGTACGGGACTAACAATGCTTTACTATGAACCACAAACAGTAGTCTTCCTTAAAGATGTTAATTATCCATGAATATAGGATGACTAACCTTTTCTAACCAACCTTGAAGATTAAAATCAATTTTTAAAAAACCCAGCCGTACATGGACTTTCTACCCCAGACCCAAACATGCTCATCAATTTACATAAAGCACAAGGATATCATTACACTATAACCATGCCTGTACTA
>JAOWAZ010343172.1:0-11492 GCA_028565935.1 Goniobranchus fidelis
GAATGTAAGGAGAAAATTGGATATCCATTGAAAAAAGATTATTAAATCTAGATCTAGATTAGAGAAAGAGGCTTAGACATTAAGGAATGTTATCACGCAAAGCAGGGGCTTCACTGATCGATTGAAACTCCGAACGAAAATTTATGATTTTGAAGAGGTTTAGATATTGGCAGTTTTTGACAACTGCCACATTTTTCCTTATAACTTATAACATAAATTTTTACATCCATGCATTTTTCCAGATCTACTTTAATTTAATTTATGTATATATGTGGTACAATTTTCGTTAAAATTTGTACAGTCAATTCTTAGATAATGAGAGTTAATGTTCAGGAAGTTGTTTTTTTTCCCCATACGATATATTCAGTAACTCACTATTTTGTACAATTTATAGCAGATGCAATAATTTCTCTTTCTGGTTCACTTTTCAGGAACTGAAACCTTCGGTGAAATCTATCGAATACAAGTTGAATGTATGTAATTCCACAATAACAATATATCATAAAAAGTTCCTAAGGGTTTGAAAAATATTTAAAGTCTTTCATGGAATGATCTTAAACAAATACAGATGCAAGATGAAAGACTTTAACTCAACAGACATTCTCAAGGAAAAAAAACGACAAACCCTAAATATGATTAAGTAGATCTAGTAAAGAAGTATACATAATTCAATTTTACAGTTATCTTAAATAGTTTGGCATGTGATAATTCTCCAAATTCCCTTCATAAATTGTGCATGGCTAGCATTAAATCAGTGTAGATTCCAACCTTTTCCACAAACCAGCAGTGCCTCATCCTTCTTTGCATCCTTCTAAGAATTCATGAGGGGATTGAGAAATATTCAAAATCTTTCAAGGCATTAAGTCACATTTACAAATTACAATGCACACACACACCCACACCCCCACACACTCAGTTACAGATGCAAGATGAAAGACTGAGCCTTTAACTCAAAGACATTCTCAAAGAAAGAAAACCCTATCCCTAAATAATACCAAAGAGTTAAAAAGTATACATCATTCAGATCTGTAGGTTTCTTAAACGTTTTGACATGACCAAAAATTTGATAAATTGTGCATGGTTTGCATTATTTCAGTGCATATTCCAACCTTTTACTTTTCCACAAACTAACATTGCCCCATCGTTATGTGCATCATTCTAAATTGTACTTCAGGAAATGGAACAATAAGGGGAAACCATAAAGGGCACCGATTTCTGTCAATGAACCACTAGGCTCTGTAAGTTTTAGGCCCCCATGCCCCCTGGCCAGACAAAGCCATAACAGCTGACATAAAACCAACAACATACGTTTTGACATAGACTCTTTTTAATCTCAAATCCAAAATTTCAAACATTTTTATTAATATTTAGTATCTTTATCACTAGCTTTCCTCACAACATCAAAAGAGAAATGAAAAGCTCAGTTTCAATTGCCTTGTCACCGAAAATCCCTACAAGAGCAATGAGAAGATTGTCTTTAGAATTTATAATGGCAAGCTGCAATTTGTGTAACTGTATGAAGAATTCCCTTGTAAGTGACATGCTAGTAGTTGGCATCAAGAATGTTGACACAAGAAAGAAGCTGCTAGAACAAAGAAACCTATGTATCTGTGCTGCCATTGACATCTGTGCAATTCAACTGAAGCTATGATTTGCAAATCCATCACATGGACTCAAAACATGAAGTAGTTAACAGTATTGAAAGAAGATTGAAGGACATGGCACCACTGAAAACCTGCGAATACTGTGGAGGAAATCATCTGTTCCTGAAAAGTGAATGCCCTGCATATGATAAACTCTGACAGAACTGTAGCCAAAATGTGCAAATCCTGGAGCAAGAAGCCAACAGACAAAGGCAACAAAAGGAGATAACACTGAGTTAGAAACATTCAAGAGGAAATACCTTTAGGCTCTGCCTTCTCTGAGTCAGAGCTTGAGGGGGTCAACACTATTGGAAATACCATCCTTTACAAATACTCGTCAGAGGCAAACCTGTCGTATTTTCAATTGACATCTGATCATCAGTTAACCTCCTACCAGAGAAGCTGGCAGCACACCTGGTTGTCTTAGCTATTAAAACACTGAGATCTTACTGCAATACTCAGATTGACACTTAAGGTGTAAGTCTGCAAGTCATCCTCAACTTAAGAAACGTAAAAAGATACTAAGTAGAATTCATGGTTGTTTACAAAGCACAACCAGTACGTGGTCTCAGAGCAGAAAGGCAAATGAAGCTCATCAAAGTCAGCAGAAAACTTTGGCACAATGGCAGCACTCAAAGACACACACATCTTTGATGGTGAAATTGGATTGTTACCTGGAGAGCAACACCTCACTGTGGACAAATCTATCATAAACTATAGTAATGCTTGATGGCAAAGTCCCAAAAGCCATCAAACATCAGCAACAAGAAGAGTTAAACGACTTGACCAGAACAGGAATCATCACCCCTGTCACTGAGCTGAAGCCTTGGATGAGCCAACTCGTCATTGCAACAAAACCAATTGGCAAGCTGCACATCTGCATCGACCCCAAATCCCTGAACAAAGCTCTCATTATGCTCCTTCTAACAAAATTCTCCATTCTCTGCATCAAGAGTCTTCATGACATTAGACCTGACAAAATGATATTGGCACTTCAAACTGGACGAAGAATCATTCAGACTTACAATGGTAAAATCATCATGTGGACATCATCGCTTTCTTTAACTTCCTTTTGGCCTAAATCTCTCTGCAGAAATCTTTGAAAAGAA
This sequence comes from Goniobranchus fidelis, assembly GCA_028565935.1. Classification (NCBI taxonomy): domain Eukaryota; kingdom Metazoa; phylum Mollusca; class Gastropoda; order Nudibranchia; family Chromodorididae; genus Goniobranchus; species Goniobranchus fidelis. The sequence goes on from JAOWAZ010343172.1 coordinate 2,753, forward strand.
GAAATGTGAAATCTTTGATAACATACTAAGCATCATCTGCCTGCAAGAAGATCTTATCATACATGGTGCAACCATATAAGAACAAGACAAACACCTAGATATTTTCCTGGATAAATGCAAACAATTCAATGTTAAACTTAACAAGGAAAAACTTGAATTAGCAAAAGCTTCCATTACATTCCATTCTCAGAAAATATCCTTTGACCCTCAAAAGGTCAAGGCAAACACAGACCTGCCCACACCTACAAATGTTAACCTTCTTACTACGATGGGCCACGGTCGTGGCTTTCGTGGCTTAGTACGACAGGCCACGATAGGGGCCCAATATAAAGGCCTATTCATTTCGTTTTGTAATAAAATTCGGTTATACTTTTGAAACCACCGTTTGCCACTCTCCAATTTGAGAAGATTCACTTTACACTTTACCATCAACAATGGAAGCCACAACAAGCAGAAGAAGCGATAGTGAAGATGATTTTGAAGGAGTTCACTCGGACACCAGTGAGGAGTTCATCAGTGAAGGGAGTGATGAAGGTGAGTTTATTTACTGACATTTATCAATAGTGATATGAAATAATAGAATGTTTAGAGATAATAAGTTTATTTTTACAATGACCACTAGTCCAGTCACAGTGTAAACAAAAGCAGCCAGTCAGTAGGTCACGGGTCAAAGGGCAAAGTGGACATGGGTAGTGGTCAGTGGGAGAATGTAAACATTATGTGAGTGAAATAAACTACACTTTTTCGAGGTTTTTTGATTGTTTATTGATACTTATTGATGCTTCAATGATATTTCCAGGTATAATAATGTTATTGGCTAATAATTATAGGCTTATGTGTATTAGAATCTAAATATGTTGTACTTGATTATTTTTACAGAATCTTCGGATTCAGATGGTGATGGTGACCCTGAGGATGTCAACTTGACCGATGGTGTCTGGATGAATATCATGGGAGAAGACATTGGACCTGATGTGCTTCCATTTATTGCAAACCCTGGACCTAAGCATGCCCCCTTACCTGACTCAACACCTTACATGTATGTAAAACATTTTAGTAACAGATAACTTGATTGATATTTTGGTCACTGAAACAAACCGATACTCCCGGCAATGGATTGAACAAAATCAGCAATATTTGTAGGATCACCCCCACAGCATGGTTCATCAGTGGATAAAGCAAGGATGTACCAGTAGGGAAGAAATGTATTCTTTTTTATCTATTATACTAAACATGGGCCTCCTTGAGAAGAAGCTGATCTCTGTGTGTTGGGACGTTACACACGAAAGTCAGTCAACACCATGGTTTGTCAAACACTTCAATCGGGACCGGTTTTTTCTCATGATGAAGTTCCTGCACTTTTCAAACAATGAAAATGCTCCTGCAGAAGATGACCCAAATTTCAAACTGTACAAAATAAAACCTATTGTGGATCATTTTGTAGAGAAGTTCAAACTTTTTTTTCAACCTAATCAGGATATTTCCATTGATGAAAGCATGGTTGGGTACAAAGGAAAGACTCCACATCTGCGACAGTATATGCCCAACAAACATCATGCCAGGTTTGGAATAAAGCTGTGGTGTTTGTGTGACTCCAAGACAGGGTATACTTACAGTTTTGAAGTGTATAAAGGTGCCCATGATCCACAGGATAGGCAGGCAGAAAGCATCAATTATGCCCTCGTTATGAGAATGATGAAGGATTCAAGGCTTCTTCATATGGGTTATCACCTTGGATTGGACAATTATTTCACCTCTCCACAGCTTCTTTTTATGCTATATGATAGCCATACCTCTGCTACTGGTACAGTCAGGAAAAACAGAAAAGGCTTGCCAGTCAGTGTCGTCAAGGCAAAGCTGCGCAACAAAGAGGTGTGCGAGCGTAGAAAAGGAAATATGCTCTGTGTCGCATATAAAGACGGAAGCAGACAGCCCATTTTACTATCCACCCATTCTAAAGCTGGATATGACACAGCCAGAAATTCCAAAGGAAGGGAACGAAGGCTGCCCAAGACAATAATCCACTACAACCGGTCAATGGGTGGGGTGGACCTTGCTGATGCCCGCCTCTACTGCTACCTGTCGGAAAGACGCACTATGAAGTGGACCAAAAAGGTCTTCTTTTCTCTTCTTTCAAGAGCTGTTCTGAATGCATACATCATATATTCAGTACACACCTCAGAGAGGCCTGTAAAGACCAGATTCTGGTTCACTGTGAGTGTGGTGGAGAGCATGATGGGAGATTTTCGCCCACCACAGAAGGTCACACGGACTCGACGCTCCAGGGAGGATATAGCTGCTGCCCAAGCAAACCCCCAGCCCCTCATTGCTCCAACAGTTCCAGCTTCTCCAGGACCTTCTGCCTGCAGACTGGAAAAGTTACCAGTTGGGAAGCGACGAAACTGCGTCTTCAGGCATGCTTCCCGAGTTCGGACGTCCTATCAGTGTCCTTCCTGCGATGTCGGCTTGTGTCCCTCATGTTTTGCGGGCTACCATCACAGGAAAAGTGCATCACTTTAGTGTGAGTAAAATTATTTTTCCAATTGTTATCATCCTAACCTGCCTATAAATGCCTCTAGAAGTCTTTGTCTGCTGTTTTCTATTTTTTTGCAGATTTTTGAACTTTTCATTCCATTTTTTGCTTTTTACACTTTTTTATTTCAACATTTATCCACCCCATCTGATTCCCACCCATTTTGACAAAAACCATGAATTCAGGCTCTGAGATGTACACCAATATATGCTCTTTCCAAAAATGTATACTTTTATAGGTATCAGATTGTAAATAAGGACATCATAAATTTTTTTTTGTACCCCCTTCTGTCTATCTGTATGACGGAATTTTAACCCAGTATTTGAATGTCCTGACAAATTTTAACTCAGTGCTTAGAGGGTTAAAGGAGATTTAGGTCAAATTCAGAATTCCAGGAGTTTTCAAGGAGATTTTGGAGGAAAATCAAATTCAAGGTCGTTTCTAGGAGCTCCTTGAAAACAAGGAGGCAGTGGGAACCCTGTAGAAAAAATCATGTGCAGTCTAAGTGGTGCTTTTATGCAAAATTTAAGCACGCTCAATTACTAGCATCACTGTTGTGCATCACTCTTAATAGCTTAACATTATCCATTTTTGTATACTTTATGTTGCCAGATATAAAGTATAATATATTTAACTCACATAACGCACCATCTACAAATGAATAAGTGTGGAGGGATGCAGAAAGCACAATACTCAATTACAAGCTTTATGTAATTTACAATCTTTTTACAGGGCAGCTATTTCTACAAATTAATTCAAATGCTTAACAATAAATCAAATTTATCAGAATTATGACTTGGAAGCGATTTTTATTGAAACTTTACTGCTTAAAAGCATATTAGAGAATTCACGACTTATAACAAAGAGAACCTAATAATAAAATGAGGTTCAGGAATGACCTTTATTGTACAATTAAGTCTTCACAACCATAATAGTCATACAAAAGAGAGAAAAAGTTCAGATTATGAAGGGGATGTTCATACAAGTGACATTTCTGACCATTGGTATGACATGAAAAAGCAAACTGATCTCCCCCTTTCAATACAGTAAGATGAAACAATTTACTCGTCATTCTCAGCCATAAAATGATGTTATAGTGTAAAGTGTTATACTTGAAGAAATCGCTTATAGTGAAGGCCCAAAGAAGACAGCTGCCCTGTCTTTGATATGCTGAGGTGATAAGCTAAAAGATCTACTCAATCAGCTGATGATGCAGAGAGAGTTCCATTATCATGTTCTTGAATGATCATCTGAACTCACCTTTTGATTCACATTCAATTAAAAATTCAGGTCAATAATGAAAAAAAACACTCTTCCGTGCTCAATGTTTCAGATCTTCCAAACTGGTTCAGCTTGCTACTTTCAACCAACTGTCAATATAAAATTGAGCTGGTAAAGATTTTTGTGCATGACCATTTGAAATCACTTCATCTCTAAGCCAGCAGACAATGGACACAAAAGTAGCCACTAAGCAAATGACAGCACATGGCTTACACTTTCAATCTCGCCTTGTGGGCACACGAAGAACAATTCAACTATCTGCTTTGGGCCTTGCTGTAATGCAACAATGTCAAATATCAACATCATCATGAAATGTTTTGCTGCATTATATACAAAGCAATCAAATTCCTATTCCTGGTCAGTGTAGATACCAACTCAGAATTCCTATTTCAAGTCTTGCAAGTTACCATGTTCAAAATGATAGATATTGAAATTATGTAACAAACATTCAGGAGAATGGAAGAGGAGAGAACATTACAATTATACGACAATGTTACCACTCCGAGGATGAAAATGAAGATTATCAAGGACTTGGGGTACGGTACTAGAATCAGAGTAGGAAGTAATTTGGTGGCAAATTGCAGTGACATCAAGAGGGAATGGATGACCTAATGTGTCATAAACACATGAGAAACTAAGTGAGGAATGAACATTCTGTCAATGCAATAACAAGGTAATTTCATCACAGTGTATGAAGCTTACAATAAAACTATACTGGTACTTCAGAAAAGCTGTCAGGTTCTCAGAGACCGAGTATGAGGACAAACAGTAAGTTATTTGGAGTTGAAATTCTTCAGAGATGTTAGATGATATACAGAAGAGTTTGCAATTGTCAGTTATCTTATACAGCAAAAGTTGTAACAAGACAATATTACAGGTTCAACAAGACCAAAAATTTCCTTAAACATCTGTGAAATGATCCTCTTTAGAAAAATACTTACTTCGCAGCTGAGAGAGTAAAACAAATTCATTAATGTTCGATGCAAAGGCTAGCAGAAAAGATTTAATTTCTTGAAGTATCAATTTTAAGTAATATAAGAATTACTGGTCACACAACTACATTATTAGTCTAATTGTATTAAAGCATTTTTGTAGCATTCGTTTAACTCATTAATCCAACAGATTTGTGTAATATATTAAACAACTCCCAACACCAAACAAAATCTTTTCCTTTGAAATTAATTTCACATTACGCTAATAAATAAAAACTTGCGAAATTTCTTTGTCTAGTTCATGAGCAATCAAAATATCACAATATACAATGAATTAATACTTTAAAGTATTACAGATTCATACGGCAAGAAACAAATATCATAACATCATGTAATGACGGGGAAACATTCCTGTTCTTTTTAAATGTCAAAAGATACCCTGTTTGGCCCCTTATATAATATTATGCACATTCATTTTGAAAATGTTAACTAGTTATAAACTGACAATATTGGGGACTTCAAATGATTGCAGTCTGATTAATAATGGTACACCATAACAATCAAAAGGAACAGGGATTATATATCCGTTTCTTTTCTTAATGATTTAAATATTGAAATAACTTTCACTTAATTTTTCTTGAGTATTTACGTAATATGTCATAAGCAAATAAAAACCGAAGATTTCAAAATTTAGATTTGCTAACACAATGAAAAATAACAAAATGAAATAAATTAACATTGTATTTGGCCAATACACTTACTGTTCATGGGAATAAAAGTGTCTAATTAAGCAAGAGAGAAAATATAAATGTTCATCTAGGATTGTTTAATAGGTTAAGCAAAGTTGGCAATAAAGAATTTCATACAAGTTATTAAGTCCCAATATAGAAGTACATGAAGGCTTGGGTATTTGAAAACAGGTCCAAAACAAAGTACGGTAACAGGATTTAATTTCACCACTTAAAAAACTCCCTCAAACAAATGCTCATATCTGTTTGTTTTTAAAAACTAGAGGATGGCACAAAGTAAGATAATGATTTTATAAATACACCTTTAGTTAAGTTATGACCCTTCATGAATAATGCGCAGACCCTGCTCAAAGTAAGAATAGTTTACAAATGAAACCACAGTCTGAATACTTTACACACGAGACCTCTTATGCATATAAAAAAATAATATAAAAAAGACAAATATTTTTGGAAACAATACAGAGCACCAATTGCACTCCAACCTATCTCTATAGCCACTTATATCGTTCTAAGACACCCTGTCATCTCATCTTCATTCTCAACCTCTGTCAAATACAACCACTGTCAATTATTTCTGTAATAAAACAGCTGCTTATCCAGTTCATAGCATGGCGCTCCGACATACAAAAGTGTTCCGTTTGAAAAGGGGATATGCAGTTCTATGCCTGGAAACTAACAAGACATACACTGTTGGGAAATCAGATGGAAACTATTTGATCTCAGCAGTACTGTGTTATTTATTTCTCCCCTTGGATTTCCTGTTGTGAGCAATTATTAAATACACATGGTACATACATAATGTCTGAAAGATGGCCATGCCGGGACATTTTTCCTAGCAGCCTTCTCTCAATGACTGCATCTTTTCTTTGGATCACCGTCATAGACAGGTTCGAGTGCATGTTAGAAAAAAAGACGACCCAAAAATGGTCCTCACTGAATCTCCAGACCTTTCAGCCATTAGTGACAATAAATTCACATAGATCTATGTAAAGTCGATACCATTTCAAACCATGTTCATGAATTTTTACTTGAAATATAGGAATTAATTAATACCAATACCTTGATTTGCCAATAAAGCAAATTGACTAGAAATGCATTATGTCACACAGAGATTAATATAGAAGTTTCAAAACACAGAAAACTATTGAATGAGTAAGATCTAATTTTCATTTTCTCTATAACATTACACTTTCAACAAAATTGATTGAATACTCATGTCTTTCTCATGCTCGTCATACCAATACTAGCTCTGCACGGGATCCACAAAAACTAAAAAACATCCAGTTGCTAAAAAAGATGCGGATAATAGCCGCCAGGTTAGCTACCAACTCTTAATGCAGAGAAGGATGAAGCTTAACAAATTCTCTGAAGAAGCTACAGTGGCAAGCTCTCGCACCCAGAAGAAGAGAAGCCCAACTAAGACCTCTGCAAAAAGCCATCCATGTGAAAATTGCAATCACAATTCCATCATACATAAAACGTGAGAAGAAGCTCTGACACAAAGTTCATTAAATATTTTGCCAAAAAGAGTAATATTTCTTTTCTCAAACATTAATGCAGTGGAATAACCTACCTGAAACGGTCACCATAATCATCGATCCAGAGATACTCAGAGACTCATTCACGCATTCAATTTTTCAAATCAAATCCAATGTAAATTTGCAGAGATTGGACTAAGCCTTTTGCATCTCATGGAAGTACTTGAATGTAAAATTAAAAAGTGGAGATTTCATTTATTAACTTCATGAATTCTGGTACAATTTTCATTCGTTCCTATTGCACTTCAAAATTCTTTTTTTTTTTTTTTAATCTTAGGGTTGATTATTTATATTTGCAATTTCCTTTGTCCTACAAATTCATTACTTTTCAATGGGTAAAGCATTTCAAGAAAAAATAATTATGCTTTCCTCTTGCATTTTTCTGAAACATTAGAAGCTTGACCACCTCATTTGCAAAAAAATGTCAAATATTTCATTACAGAAAAACAGTTTGACCATCCTTTGAAGAAAAAATAAAATAAAAACTTTTGTCAGAAATCCAGACTGCGAATCAGTAAATTAAAGCCAATACCTAAGGAGATCATATCAAGAACAGATCAATTTTTTAAAAAGTCAGATTCATCAGTCTCTCGCAGAGCCAATAATGGACAAGATGAAGAGGAAGAGATTAACGATGTCCAGGTAGAGGTTGAGGGCGGCAAAGATGTATTCTTCTGGTGAAATGGCATATTTGTGCTTCCCTCCGAGCATGATCTGAGTGTCAAATACAATGTACTGAAAAAGGAAAGAAAGTAGTTCATTGTCAGATAATACTGGCCTAATTTGTTGCAAAGGAAAAGCTTTTACTGCAAGGCTTCTAGATGAAATATCCCTGTAGGAAAATGCTTTACAGAAAATTTCATTCTCAAGGCCATTTCTTGCAAATGAAGTCCAATATCTCTGATCAAAATCAGTAGCGGTATTGTGATAACTATCTATACTTCAAGTAAGATCTAGATCTAAACCTTTGAGCCCAAACATATTATTGCCAAATCCTGAATCTCACAGATCTAGAGCAGCTTGTTCAAAGCTTCTTGATGTTGATTTGTCAAGCTCTTCCCTTTCGACACAATGTGCCGATCTATCTAATTGACAGCAGCTAGTTACGATCAACAACAAAAAATCAAATCCAGCCAATCTTAAGTTTTGGAGTTCATCATGGCTCAGTACTTTGCCCAAGGCTTTTCACCCTCTATTGTCAATCGTTGGAAGAAGTTATTGAAATGCATGGATATAGCTTTCATTCCCACGCTGATGACACTCAGATCTATAAATCTTTTGATTCCCAACTTTAAGATGTAAATGTGTAACAGTGAACTGAAAAAAATCTGTCGAGTCAAGAAGTTTTTAACTCCAGATGCCACAAACAAACTAGTGTGCACATTCATCCTTTCTCCACTCGCGAATTGCAATATGCTCCTCTCGAGTATAACTTCTAAATGAATGTCACAACTCCAAATTATCCAAAGTAATGCAGCCAGGCTTGTCTTCAATCTCTCAGAGAAGAAAAAGTAACCCGCTGACTAAAATCTTTACACTGGCTTCCAGTCAAATATCGAATTGATTACAAAATTGCCATGATTACTTTTCAATGTATAAATGATTATCTTTCCCTGAATATCTAACTGATATCCTTACTAAATATCTTCCCCCACGATCGCTGAAATCTAGCAATGCTAACTACCTTAAAATTCCAAGAAAAAGCTG
>JAOWAZ010344282.1:0-18040 GCA_028565935.1 Goniobranchus fidelis
ACAGTCATCATATACAAAAATATAAAATGTGTTTTATGTCTTTATTTCTGCACAAATTGCAACAGGATGTAAAATGCAGATGCATTGCATGGTTCTCATCATGTTGCCAAAGTAAATTTTCATTAACTTGAAAATTGTGCTTTATGTAGGGCTTATGTCTTTTTGCATCTGTAGAAATCTGACTTATGCTAATTTGACTTTCATGCTGATTTCCATAAGTCTGGTGATGACTTGCCATTTTGAATCTATTAGCCTAGTCTAGTACAAAACTCTATTAGCACATTTTCAATCTGAATACATGATCATATAGCTCTTGATCTCCTGTTTACAACGATATTTCAGTTGCATTTTGGCATGTCTGACTTATGCCATAATTGTAGCACAGTGACGAAATGTTATTTTGTATTCTTTCACATTCTCAACCGATGAACTTAGCCTACTAATTGTATTATTGCTACTGCATTTGCTTCATGTGATGAACACATCTGACTGTTGAACAATGTAGAGAGAGGTTTTGGATGGGTCTGCCATGTGCGATAGGCCTAGCAGGGTTTAACACACAGCACAGCCGCTCCTCTTCTCTGCGAAGCAAATATCGAATATCAGTTTTCTTCTATGTGCTTTAATGAAATGGAAAGTATTGTTTGTTGAAGTTGTCCTTATCTTAATTAAAATACAAATTCCCCCCCAGACATTCCTTGGAGTGAGAGCTGTGATTTGATACCTGATTTGCCAAGATTGGTTGGCTATGAGCAGGGGAGTTTGGTAACACACACAGAGACAGACAGACGTTACCAACATTTTTTTATGATTTTGTTGACATCTAGCATGATGTAGTGCTCCTTTTGTTTATCCACAGTTGTCTTTTGAGGATGATGATGATGAAGATGATGATATTGATGATGATGATGACGATGATGGTGAGTGATTGAAAAGGATTATTTGACTCTTTCTGTCTCATTCAAGTCAGCTTTCATGAATACTGCTCAAAGATTTTCTGCATCCACTATGCGAAAAACATTGCAGCTTTGTGAATGCAGAAACTGAGCGCAAATATATTAGTCATTAAGATAGTTTTTTCTGTCTTGTTTTTTGTCCATTTTAGCCTTCTTTTTTTTTTTTAGTGTTTTGTAAAGGTGGGGTATTTTAAAAAAATATATAATTTATTGATGGCTTTTGTATTTTTGGGTCAGTTTAGACATTTCAAATTACTGTCATTATTTCTGTTGAATATTTGATGTGCATGATTAACTTGTGTTTACAGTTTAGTTTTGAACAAAACTTGAAGAGTAGATTAGTATTTTCCTAGCATTATTACATGTTGTGCTGTCTGAATGTAATGCACAATGTCACGTTTATTTTTTGTACTTAACAAGTATGGTGGTGTAAGACATGCTCTCTCCAAGGCAGAGAGATGGCAAGGGACAAGCCTTAAATTTGCCTTCTAATGCAGCAGTGTCTGGTTTTAAGTCTTATAAAAGTTTTATTATAACATATTGTATATTATTTGGCTAAGTTTCATTAACACTTCAACTAGAGTTTGCCATTGTTATGTGTCACTAAAGCAGTCGCCCTTTCAGAGTCATGTCCTCATTTAACCTCATAAAGTAGACATTACTTATTAGCTACACATACACAAAGTTTACCAATGCATTGCCCCAAAATTGTATGATTTTTTTCTTTATTGCATCAATCAGTTCTACTCATTAAGTAAATGTGATAGTTTTTTGCTGAAAAAGTTCTTTTATTGAAATTTAAAAATTTTTCCTTGATAGTGAGAAAAGGTCGTCAGTTTTGGTTAAAATTATTGTAAAATCAAAATGTGGGTGGCAAGGTAGTTAAACTGCATTGTTATAAGTTAAAAACCCCCCCTCCACCCCTCCTCAAGGAAAACAAACACAAAAAAAAAAACTTAGAAAAAAGGACCAAAAATGAAAGCCCAGCAAAAAGAGCAAAGCAAAACCTTTTGTCTTTTATTCTCTTGAATCACCAGGATGCATAATTTGTCTTTTTAAATTAAAATTTTTACTTAACAGTAGAGGCATGCTTTTAGGCATGCTCCCATATACACATTTCCTTTTCGTTATTAGAGTGTCAAAACCAGTTCATCCCTCTTAACACTTCTAGTTTGTAAGTTTTGATTTTAATTAAGATGTAAAGCATTTGTAAGTTCCTTTTGGTTTATTTGTGGTACAATTTCAGATGATGATGATGATGATGAGGGTGAGGACAGTGGGAAAGAAGAGGAGGAAAGCATAGAAGATGTTGGAAAAACAAAACAAAACAAAATGCCTGTATCACAAAAACCATCAAACAAAAAACAAGATTCTTCAGTTACACCAAAAGGTGGGCAGCAAGTCAAAGAGCAAAAGAAAAACCAGTCTGGAAAGAATGAAACACCAAAACATGGTAAAGAGAAACAGAATGCACCTACCTCAGCTTCTTCAGAGAAAAAGCAACAACAGCAAACCCCAATTACAACAGTAAGTGGATAAGAAGCTCCTCTTTATCAGCACCAGTTTGGTATTCATGCAGTACTTACCTCTGGCCATCCTGCCTTTTGGTGAATCAAAAAAGTAGGATGCAAGATGGACTGAGATGCTTGTGAGGGAAATAACCCATTAAATAGGGAGTATCCACAACAAAACAGATTACTTCAATTAAATTTTTAACATGTCAGCACTCTATTATTTCATGAAAATCTTGCATAGAGATTTGTACTTTTTAATTATGACGGAATAGACCCATTGCAGACTTGCGATATTCAACAACTTTCAGACCACGATGGTATGCTAGTCATTGGTTGGTGATTTCTTTTGTTAGTAGATCAGGAGCAATGCCTCTCATCTTGATACGACTATGGCATCGCCTGTCAGTGCTTCCATGATTGCCGTCCTTCAGGTGTCTGTGAACTTTGAAGGACTTTAAATAACACTTGCGATTTTCAACAACTTTGGGTGAATCTTGTGAACAAATGTAATGCTTAACTTTGCTCGTCTTGTACATCAAAGCATAATGTAAGGCAGATTTTGGGTGGGATGTTAAGCGGTGTTAATGAGTTAATTTTTATAGGAATTAATTTGGCTACTTTTAAAATTGGCATCATAGGAGGTAGGATAGGAGCTGGAGAATACTGCATTCATAAAACCATAAAGTGGTATGTGAAATTTACTTTATCTGGACAGATTTGGGAAAAGCAAACCTTTGGTCAACTTGTGGGTTTGGTTTGGATGTGTATGTCATTGGGAGGGTAAAAACAGTGATGAGATAGCAACCCCTCCCTCCCCACTTTTTAAATTTCAAATAATTTAATAGATTCTCCTCAAAGCTGTTGAATAAAATCATCAAAAGACCTGTCCTTTCCTGTGTTCTTTAGAAATAAACTGCATTTTAAAATAAACATCTTTGTGACCTTTTGATTCATTCATTACAAAGGAAGGCAGCTCATAAGATATATGTTTTGTCTATATTTTACCAGCTTTTCTACCTTGCTTTCCAACCCTCAAATGATATCTGATTGCAGATTTTTAAAGGAGAGATGGGGGTTAACGTTTTTTTTTTCTTTGTTCATCTTATTCATACTTTCGTTCTTTTTGTTGAGATTTTATTGTCTTGAATATATCAAATTTTATTCCAATCAATTTGTCCAGCCAAACACTCCAGCCAACGGTGAAAGTTCCAAGAAGAAAAAGAAGAACAAAAAGAAGAAGAAGAAGGATGGAAATGACTCCATGGTAAGAGCAAGCATATTTTTTAAATCTTTCAAAATGGAGGTAAGCGTTTTATTTCACAATCCTGGATTTTTGGGTGTTTTTTTGTTGTTGTGTGCTTCATCATTCATATTGCCTTGTACCCCTTAAGCTGTGCATTATTGTTGCAGCCATTTCCCCATGCACCGCAAGAATAAGGTCAATTCTAGTGACTTGATGGTTTTCATAAAATCTCATGAGTCTTTCGTATAGGTAGTCCTTTATTATTAATAGGCACCTTGGGAATTTGAACTGCAGTCTTTGCAGCAATCTTAGGTCGAACAGGAGATAGTTTCCCTATTGATCTCTACAACTCCAGTGTCTCGACCTCTTAATTTCATTTGAGGAAAAAGAGAATTTCATGTGATCTATTATTCTAGTCTTCTCTTGATATAGTCAACTTCATATTTCCTTTACCTTTTAAACACATTCTTTTACTATTTCGGCAATATCCTTCACCCACCTCTTTCTATTAGACAAATTTCTTACCCCAACCCACTCTTACCCTGCCCTCCCCTGTCCAAACCAAGCTTTCCAGTGGCGGTTCAACTGTAGTTCATATTTCCTCAATCTCCATTCAACACACAGCCAACACACAGCCAATACACACCAACTTCACTGGCTAGTTCCCCTATCTGATTCTTTGTCTTTCTTATCCCATCCTTCTGCCACTTTGCCCACATGGCCCCATCAAAGCCTCAGGCCAGACAACTTTTTCCAATGTCTCTGGACGTCAATGAAGGCACAAGTACATGTGAAACGATTCCTTGGAACATCAAAGTCCATTTCTTGTTAATCTGTTCAGGGAGATGGACCCCAGGAAAAATCGTCTGTACTTCCATCAGGCATTGGGTGGAGATTTTGTTCTTGACAGACACCCAGACCAGCAGTTTCAATGATGACGCTCTCTGATTTGTCAAAATGAATGATCTTTTGTGACATAAAGCTGTGGGTCTCAGGCCTTGATCTTATTGGTCTCCTGTGTAGGTAGTGTAGGTATCAATTCACTTGACATTGACACTGATTAGGACCTGTCAATCATTGCCCAGTTGCTCTGAGTATAGCGTGAGGTTGAAATGACAAGATTTGATACCAAGGCGTTGTGTTAGTATGGATGGGGGAGGGGAGGGGATTGTAGAGTGTCGAGGGTTATCATGTGCCTGATAGAATGAAAGTATGTGTGTGAGTGTGAGCTTATGTGCATGAGTGTGTGTGTGTTTTATAGACAACTAGGCATCCGGTTACTGAAACAATTGCCTTAAAAATGTGAATAAAGGAGGGATCAAGCATCCAGCTAGTCATTGTTTAGCGCAAAACCCTGTTGCTGTGTTACTGTAATTTGTGACTTCAAGAACACGCACTGTGTGTTTTCATCATTATTGCCTTGTTGCAGCAATGGGGCTTATAAATCAACGTTTCCGACTTAGAAGATAATTGGAAATATTGAATGATGGCTAATTCACAGCTGCGCATTACATCAATATCTAGAGATAGATAAAACAAATACCCATTATCACAGTTCACACACACAGACAAACACACAAAACACTATGGTAAATTAAAAAAAAAAAGTATAATCTACTAAAATTTGTACAATCAAAATTGGAATTAGATTCTAGAATAGATGGGATCAGGCTCATTTGAAGTTTGATGTCAACTTGTGTCACAACTATGATGATGAAAATAAATCAGCTGACTGGCGACTGTCCCAGGCACTCGCATATACAAGGATCAAACTTATACAGGCACAGTAGTTAGATGGGACAGTGCAGAGGCACGCAGGCTAGCAGCTCGAGGGTTAACAATCTTGATGGTGCTACATCCCAGGACTGTGCTCTGAGTGAATGCCACTCTATGAAAGGCCTTCAGTTTGTGTCATTATTTCATTATCTGTACAGGGCGCAACTGAAAATATGTTGTTTTGTTTTATTTACCTTTTGCTTGTAGTGAAATCAGCTACACTTTATACTCATTTGGTGCTTTAAAGAGAGAGCCGAATTTGTTTGGAATGTTTTGTTTTTTAAAAAAGAAGAATCTAGACCCAGTCCTTTGCATTTCATTAATAATTTATGTACCTTTACTAGAAAGCATAAAAACATAAACATCAGATCTGTAGAAATGTATCATTTATTACCAATCTCTCATACTGGTTTGAAGTATTTTAGTCATGCCTAAAAAGGCTTGCCTTTCATGATTGATGCAAGCAAATTGAATTAAAACTAATTTCTTCTATTAAAACTGAGAAAAGAAAATTGATATGCATAGTTTGCTCTTGTCAAATAAAAGCAATCGTTATTTAATCTAATTATACCTGTGAATGTGATATTAAAATGAAGATGATTTTATTATTTTTTACTCTTGTATATTGTAGAATGAGAGTACCAGCAGCACGCCGGGATCTACCCCAAAATCAGAAGTCAAGACAAAGGTGGAGCTTACTCCAAAGAAGAAAGTTGTTGCTGGTGGTACAGTTGTGGAGGATCTTAAAGTGGGCCACGGGCCTGAGGCCAAACCAGGGAAAATGGTGATTTACCTATTTTGTCTTATTGAATTGAATCTAAACCGCAGTGATAATTTTCTGCAGATCTGTGGAATTTGCATTTTTATTCCTTGGCAGATTTTCCTCCTTTCCTCCTCCTTTCCTCCTTTTTTCCTCCTTTCCTCTTCATTTACCCGTCCTTTCCTCCTATTTTTCTTTTCTCACTCGAAAGCAAGGCTTCCTCAAAGTTTGTTGTGTTATCGATATTTTGCAATTACTGAAAAATACGAAGGAAGCAGAATCTAGAAATAAGTATTTTTTCTTTATTATTCACTTCCACCAAGTGACCTGGTACTATATGTTAAAATCATGGGTGCCAGACCTCCGGGCCCATCCCGGAAATCCGGGCTGACGAAATTTCACAGAATCACATTCCGGGTTGCATCGGGAACCCCGGGGTTGATGTTTTCCTTAAAAATCTTGTTGTCGGGTCTTTAAAAAAAAAAAGAAAAAAAAATTGTCGAAAAAAAAATTGGCCGGTAGCCTGGCATACGGAATTATAAAATACGGTATCGCGATATATGCAAGTTCCGGATGCCATATTTCGTTTCGTTTCATCTGCCCATTCATATTCTCAATCTCAGGAAGCGCCGTTTGGAAGATCGAAAGGATAAATAAATTAGAGGCTGAAATAAGAGGTGAATGATTTCCAAGTTTTGGAAATCGGATATTTTTATCCCTTCGATTTCTTCACTTGGCTTCGCGCGTGGGAAAACTGAAAACAAGGAATAGGCACAGAAACAACACTCTGCGATCGATCGAAAGCTAGTCTTCCATCAACGACGGTTTCTAACTAGATCTAGGTCCATAATACTCGTGCAAGCTCTATTCAACTCTTGACAATGAAGTTTCTTGAAAGATCTGCTTCTACGGAGGAACTGGAGAAAAGTGTTAAAAATAAGTGGCGTTGGCAATGGTTCGATGAAATTTTCGACGATGTTAAAGTCTCCGTGTGGTGTCGGAAAGTCGAACTGCCCGGCGCATGCTTTTGTGTTGCTTGCGGGAAGACTCTCTTGTACGGCTCAAGTGGAAAGAAAGCCATTCGTGACCATGCCCTGGACATTGGACACAAAAACAATTTGAGCTCTGTGACCGGAAACTGCAGACTCCCATGTAAGTAACAATTTTTTTCTTTCTAGATCTAGATCTAATTCGTTAAGAATCGTGTTTCAATCACCCCTACATGCACTAACTGCACTAAGGATTCATGACTTATTAATCTATAATCTATAGGCTTAGATTATTTTCTAGGCCTAGGCCTACTAGAATCTAATTACTAAGCCAACTTAATGTTTTGTTGTAGGCCTAATGTCAATAAATCATATTATAATGAAGCATGCTGGTACTTTCAATCTGGGTCCCGTCTGTTTATGCTTAGATACCATGGAAGTGGTTGCCAGGTGAAAAGTAGGCTAAATTTACTGCGAAAGTAATAATAATACACCACTAAAATATGAGGTCCTAAACCGGCAAACATAAACTGTAGTGTCGAGTATTTACAAGAGTATCGATGGATAGTATGAACACACATGAAGTAATGGCGGCCATTTTAGTCTGATTTTCTCACTTTGATGTCTTCTACTTTAAAATTCTTCAAAAATCGTGATTTTATTGTGCTGCTAGTATAAAAAATCCTTGAAGTAAAGATAAAACAAAAAACTATTGTTATCGACATGGCACAGCGGTTTAGGCCTTTAGGCCTACTGAATCCTAAAAGGACCTCCATCGATACTCTTGTAAATACTCGCCGCTACAGTCTACGTTTGCCCCTAAATCCTATAAATAATCTAAGCCACCTCCTCCTCTTTCTTTCCATCATCATCATCATCTTACTTCTCATGTTCTTGTGCTTGTTCTTCTAATAATATTTTTTGTTTTCTACTCGGAATGTTTTCCTCTACTCCTCTACCTCTGCCTTGAGTTAAAAGTCTTGATAAAACTAAAGCAATATAAAATTATTCCTTAAGCACACAAAACAGAGTAGCTTTGAGAAGCATCTCAACATTGATAACAAAAAACAATGTAAACAAAACAAAAAACAAACAGAAATTAGAACCTTCTGTATATATGCATTGCAAATAATTGTTTGCATGATTACGCCAATCTGGGAACCACTTTGGTATGTCTCCATCATTGCAGCCAAGCATAAACAAACGGGACCCAGATTGTATACAAGTACCAGCATGCCATATAACTTAAAGGTGTCGGCATCAAAAGCTCAGACTACACATTACACAATCAACAAAACTAAACAGTTGCATGGGCCTTCTTAAAAATTTTAAAAATGTGAATTTAATTTTGTTATTGGTGTGAAGAAAGATTTCCATTTATTTGCTCCGTTGTTTAGTTTATTTTTGGATTTGATATGCTTAGGTTGTTATTTTTGGCTAGATCTAGATTGTAATAGATCTAGGTCTAAATGAAGTAAACAGTCTTCTACATCTATGAAATTCATAGATATGCTACACTTTATCTTTTTGTACCCCTGGTGTGAAAAACGATTTTTGTTTATGCACCCTCTTGTTTGCAATTTCTGGATCCATCTCTGGATTTAGCCTATTATCTATCTCTTGGTTTCTTTTTGTAACACATTTCAACTCAGTGCTCATTAATTGATCTAGATTCTTTTTGAAAAAATTATGTCTGTTTTCTTTTGTATGACCAGTTTTCAGCACAATATTGCTTTATCTTCAGTTACATTTTGTCTGAAAAGGGTGCAAATGGCACTTTTTGTTTGCACCAGGGGCTGCAAATGACAGCTTTTCTTACAATCTTAAGCAGTGTTAAGAAATATGTCTTCACCTTTATGCTATTTCATATTTTGCACCTCCTGCCAATTTTAGCTTTAATGCAATGCTTCTTTTTGCAGTTGCTGAGGATGTAATGCCAGGAATCACAGCAGATCCAATTTCTGAGAGAATACAAGAAGTGAAAGGCAGAATTGGTCTTTTTGTAGCCGAGCACTGCCTGCCTTACAGCATATCTGGGCCCCTCTTAGAATTGGTGAAAGAACTGTGCAAAGATGTCGAGGCAGTAAACAGTACAAAAATGGAACGCACTGCCTGCACTTACACCATCACGCATGGCATTGCCAGGGCTGTTAAGAAACAGTTGGCTGAGAAATTGCAAGGATCTTTCTTTTCATTAAACATCGACGAGGCAACCAACCATGCCAAGGATAAAGTGCTCAATATTTTAGTTCAGTTTTGGGACCAGGAAAGGGAAAAGTTTGTCATTGAACTCCTTGGTAGTCGTGTTGTGAACTTAGCCAAAGCAGAAAATTTATTTAATGCAGTTGATACTGTGCTCAAAGAGTATGAACTCCAGTGGGACCAGGTGACTTCAGTCCTCATGGACAATTGCAATGTGATGAGAGGTGTCAAAGGTGGAGTGGAGGCAAGGATAAAGGAAAAAAATCACCATCTTATGGACATTTCAGGAGACACTGTGCACATGATAAACAACAGTGCCAATGCCATGTTTGATGAGATTGAGGCCTTCCACCCAATTCAAGCAGCATTATGTGCTATTTATTATGATATTCAGGACTCCCCAAAAATGAAAAGCCTTTTTAACAGTGTGCAGCAGATTGTACTGGGCAAGTCTGCTTTTTTTTTATCTATTCTTAGGCCTCTTCCAACAAGATTCCTCCAAATGCATGAGGTTGCTGAAAGAATCTTAAAACTGTGGGACATTCTATGGATGTATTATTATGGCACGTTGACGGCAGAAGAAAAGAAAACCCACAAACAGCAGCTTTTGTCATTGTTTTCAAAATATGACATTGATGAGAAGAAACAGTCTGAGCTTGTGTCTATCTGGAAGTCAGTGGCCCAGAACAAATCTGCAGCTGGTGTTAGAAGATTAGACAACATCACCCTGTTCCTCTTTAATTACCAAGACAAGAGCCTTCTTCTACTGAAGCTGTACAAAGGGATTCTTGGACAGTTTAAGAGTTATGTCTTGAGATTTCAAAGTGAAAAACCACTGGCACATACTCTGCACACTTCCATCTTCAAGGTGCTCCAGGGTTTCTACAAAGGCTTCATCAAGCCCACTAGAATTCCAGACCACAATGCCAGAGAACTAGCAGAACTGGATTACAAGAATGAAGCAAACCAGTTGACCAACAAATCTTTATCAGTTGGTCCTGATGCATATGAGGATCATATGATCATGCAAAAGGATGTTAAATTCAAGTCCTGGTTATCTGATTTTCATAAAGCCCTCCTAAAAGGATACATTAATGGTGCAGGAAAGCTAAGGAACTTGCCTTTATGCAATAAAACCTTGATTCGCCTTGCTGCTTTATCACCTGAAATGCAAAGGACTGACTCAACACCCCAAGCTCTTATGAATCTGGCAAAATCACTACCACAAGTGGTACTGTCATGTGAGCTTGGTGCTCTTGATCAAGAACTGAGAGAGTATGTTACTGATAACCAGATGTCCCTCATACCTTATGACCCAGATAAATTGGACACCAGAATTGATTCAGACTGGTATTGTCACTTATTCAATATGAAAAGTCAAGGACAGCAAAAATATCCAAAATTATGCAAGTTGGTGAAAGCAGCTCTGTCTTGTTTCAGTGGACCTATTGTTGAAGGGACATTCAATTTAATGGATGACATTCTAGAGAAGGACAGAACCAGAATGACTGAACAAAACTTTGAGGCTCTTCTCTCTGTGAAGCAGACATTGAAAACTTCTGGGTATACTGCAACAACATACCCAATCTCTATTGACATGAGAAATATGATCTCACAAGCATATGCAATGTCTATTAAAGATCATATCAAAACCCCATCAGTGAGATCCAGAAAAAGAAAAGCTTCTCTTTCTGACCTGTCACAACCTTCATCAGTCTCAATTTCAGACCAATCCCTCCCTTCAATTTCAGTCTCAAACCAGTGCCTCCCTTCATCAGCCTCAAACCATCTCCCTTCATCATCAGCCTCAAACCATCTCCCTTCATCATCAGCCTCAAACCAACCTCTCCCTTCATCATCAGTATCAAGCCAATCTCTGGCTTCCTTGACAACATCCATAGTCAATCAATCCTCAAGGCCCATCAAAAAAACCAAGACCACCACCATAACCTCCTTCTTTAAGAAAGTGTGAGGGAGACTGCCGCCTCCTTGTGGATAAGGACTAAGAATGGTATCCACTGCTGGACCCTTGCATGCATCGTAAAAGGCGACTAAAAGGGTAAACAAGCAACATACAGACAACAGCAAGGTAGGAAGTTTTCTTCTTTTTTTCTTTTTTTTTTTATTTCAGGGTTTGAAAAATTTGGGATCTGGGGTTTCAGGGCTGGAAAAATTTTTCACTGGCACCCATGCCACCTCATTACGTGAACTTAGGAATACGTGGTTAGCCCTAAATGTTATAGCCTACTCCAGTGGCATTCCTAATTAAAACTACATGTACATCGAGTATAATCAAGAGGTATTGCATGTTGTTTGTCTGATGTATTGGAAAGAAGGAGTAGGAGGGGAGGAGGGAAAAGCTGAATGTATTGAATAAATTAGTTTGTTTTCCCTTCATGTCAAAGTGACAGTAAGGTGCTTTTCCCAAACCGGCGCCACTTGCCACAACCCACATCATGGAGTGTAGCTTAATCCACCATTCACGTAAGTTTCTTGTTTTGCAAATCACCCAAATCTGGCAATAGCAGCGCAAGTGTGTAGTGTGTAGTCATACAGCAGGCTGGAAGACCTTTCTTATTGCCTCTAGGTCTAGACTTAGATTGATGACACATGAAGTCTCTAGCAATATTATGCAATGTACTCAAGTAGTATATTGTGCAAGTCCATGATCGCATCAGCTGGATGGTTAAAAAGTCATAGTAAAAGTCAAGAGGGCCACTGGCAATGCAGATCTATCTTTTGGGTCGGCGTTATAATGGGGCATATTTCACTATAAAACTATAAGGGCCATTCCAGATTCACCATTGGTGGATGGCGGTATAAAACATATCTCCATTACTTTTGTTCTGTTCCAGGAGCATGTTGGCGGTATAGCAATATTGGCAGTATAACAAGGTTTTACTGTATTATATGTATATTAATTTCAATTTCATGTTTATTTTCACAAAATATATGAAACATGTCTTCTTCATCACTGGAAGAAGTTTGGCTCATATTTTTTTTTTCATGTTTAATTTTCAGATGCTATGTGCAGCTTGTGCCGCCACAATTCACAGACGTCACCTTATGGTGTGGAAAATCTTTGCTCCAAGGTTTATTTATGAGGCGTCTATGTTTGCAACAATCTCCGTTTGCCTCATCCTGTCATTTCTTTTTGTTTTAAGAATTGACTCTGTGCTGTCTAAATTTGTGAAGACATTACCCAGTGGGAGAGAGAATGTGAGGGATAAGATAAATTAGTTTCTTCTCTGACAGTTACTTTGAAGATAAAATGTTGAGAGGGATTTCCCAGATTAAGTACTTATTTCTGAAAGAAATTTCTCAAGATATCTGCTAAATGCTGCCATAACATAGCAACTTTGAACTTCTGGGAACAAAACCTGGTGCTAATGGTTAATTGAGTGCAACGATACCATTGTCATAAAGCTGATCAAATGAACGTAATATACGTATCTAATTTTCATCAATCATTGTTTTCAGTTACATAACTCATTTAGATTTGAGAAGAGTTCTGCTATTCATTTGGAACTGTGACAGAAACAGGAAAATATTTACAATGGTGTTTGACTTGACACTAGATGTAGAGATGAGAAGTGGTCAAGACCATTGTTTCCATAGAAAGGAACGCTTTTCCCAATGGTTTTCAACCCTATGGATACTTAACTAGTTTGTTACCATACAAAAGATAAGATAATTCCGTTGTAATTTTTAATTCCTTTTTTTAGGATATGAGGTCACATTTCAACTCCCTTTCCCTCAATATGTATCACTTTCTCTACCCGTCCATTTGCTTTTACATTGCTATGGCATTTCTAATAACGTCAAGGTCTTATGTAGAATACCATAGAACTACATTAAGACAGATGAAAGAGTCTAGACCAGCAAGGCAATAGCTGTCTGAGGTTGCATGTAGATCTACTTGTGAAGATAATGAGAAATTGCATAAGATTTCAAACTTGAGGTATGCCGTTACTTTCCAACTTCTACTCTGTCAAAGTCAAAGTCGTCAGATGCAAAAGACATCAAATTTCCATCAATGCAAATGTTTTGCCTCCTGAGATTTGGTATGAAAGGCAAGTGATCTGTTGAATTTATGTGTGTTCTGTACTGTAGTTTCCCATTCTGCTTTGATAGGTATTTTTTTTAAACATCTTCACGCATCATCTGATAGTAGTCCTGTGCACAGGCTGGGCTTCCATTATATTCTATGTAAGATAATGTATGCATATTCTCACTTGCCCCTAAACCCACCATCCCCTCTCTCCTTTGCCATCAGGATCTTTCCTTTTCTTCATACGACCAATAGTCTACCTTTAAAATGGCGTCCCCACAAAATATGCACAGGCAGGTATGGCGGGCCCATCACACTTTGTAAAAAACAAAATTTCTTCTTAAGAACTTTATGAGTTGATGGCATCCCACCTCAATCAGATTGGTCCATGCAAACCAAAGTTATATCAATTTTAGTACAGCATGGTAGATATGATGGTCAGTTTTCATGCCTTCCCGATGGAGGAATCAGGGTGGATCAGCATGGCAGTAAAATGAATCAGGCTTTGGAGAAAATTGTATTCAGACTAATGTCAACCACAAAAACAACCAAGATGACAATGTAAAATGAAAATCAATCCCTCCATCCAACCCATCCATCACTTAAACTTGAATCCGTCAGTAACAACATCTGCAGCAACATGTTATGATGGGGAAGCCGTTCTGGCAATGTCATTCTAGTCAGATGTAACTATGCCTCACTATTTGGGGCATATCTTCCACTTAGCTGGACTGACATGGATGAAAAGTAAAATGCAAACAACTCAGGGCAATTCTTTACACTGGCTTAAACCATTTTTCACACATATGCAAATCATCGTAATCTCCCATGCATTTTTTAGGGGGACTCTATAGTTCCCTCTATCATGTAATCAAATTTTCTTGTCTTTTTTAAGATGATGATTCTCCATCACTTAGTCTGTTGCTGGATCTCAATAATTTTCATTATCTTTTTGACATGAGTCAAAATAGTCAATGTGTTGCAAACCAATGAGGAATTCATGTGGATGGGGGATGGGTGTCAGGCTGTACCAACTCTAGTAAGCATTATACTCTAAATTAAGGCTGGTACAACTTTCATTACTACTGCTACTCGTTATTTTTGATTAAGTGAATGTGTCATACTCTCAAAATATAGATTGAATGTTTTGTCAGTTTTTAGGTACAATTTTTTAATCACAAATATATGCATGCAATTTTGGGGACATCTGTGCAATTGATACGTTTTAAAAAATGCAATCTGCTGTGGGGCCAATTCTATTACAATTAAAATTGGAGTGAGTTGTATTAAGGGCCTTTAGACGTACTGGTACAGGCCGACCGGACAGGTTTGTGGGTCGTATGAACAGCCAAGGCCAATCGTAATGTGTAATAGGAAATTGAGCTCAAACCGTAGGTGAACATCTGTCGAACACCCGGTCCACCTGATGTCACGAGCTCATAGCTGCTGATTGTGGATTAGACGTCAGGCCATCCGGCCAAGAAGGGAGTGGTCATCAGAACTAATTTCCAAAATAAAGAAAATCACGTCACAGCTGAAAAATAATGCTAGATTCGGAATCAGCATATCAAAATAAGGGAAATGAAATGGCTTGTCTGTAAGTCGTTGTTTCTGTGTTTAGAGGATTTCATATATTTATTTTTAATTTCACTGGTAACTGGCATGGATTTCATCATTCCCAATTCTCTCTGTAGCCAAGACCCACTGTCGTTGACACACATGTCAACATGTTGAAGCGGAGCCTTTTTCTTCATCCCATAATTGATGTATGGTTGTTTAGTTAAGTCGATTACATCCATTCATCTGCCTACTCGTAAAGAAATTAAGACCATCATACTAATTAGCATAAATAATATATATATATAATAATATTATCGCGTTACTGCCTTCCGGTCGATCGTTGCTCATAATTGTAAATTAAATATATCCAATTTATTCTGGCTGTATATCTTGTCTACGGTCAAAAACCTGTCCGGACGGCCTCTACAACTAATAGTAATAGGCCCTTTAAGTGAGCAGAAAGACTGTGGTGGAGATGGATAATATGTTACATTTTTTGTAATCAAATACTTGGTTTTTTTTATACATGCTGATTGATGTTATAATCAAAATAAATAACTTTTGTTGTCTATTTTTGGTTTTGATTCAATGTCTTTTTGAATTTTTCAAAGTTTAAAATTATTTTGTTTGAATGATGCTTGTGGCAACAACAAAAAATAGTTTATTTCAACTGACAGATAAGAGAATAGTACATTATCCCCCCAAAAAAAGTTATTTTCTGTCATTTGTATAATTGGTTTATGTGGACCAAAATAAGTCACTTAATGTACTTTTGCCATGGTTGACACAGCAGATTTTCTATCTCAGACTAGTCCTATTCAATATATTCTTTGGCTTGGAGTAAACATGAATAAGTTCTAAAAGATATTTAGGAGCAATATCATCGAAGCAGTGGTAAACAGAACATTGGCTTCAAAGCTAATTCTGTTTTCAATCTTGAGCCAATGAAGAGATTTCAGGAGAGGGAGGACATCACTCCTCTGTCGTTTCAAAACAAGTCTGGCAGCATAATTTTTAATAACTTGAGTTTTCTGATCTTGTCATGGGGTAAGCCAAAAAAAACAACAAACCCAA
The DNA here is from genome assembly GCA_028565935.1 of Goniobranchus fidelis. NCBI lineage: Eukaryota > Metazoa > Mollusca > Gastropoda > Nudibranchia > Chromodorididae > Goniobranchus > Goniobranchus fidelis. The sequence goes on from JAOWAZ010344282.1 coordinate 16,126, forward strand.
CAACTCCCAGAGTTGCAATAATCTAATTTTGAAAGAAACAATTGCTACTACTACAAGAGTTTGGGTAATTTCTATGGTTAGAAACGATCTTGTGATGTTTTTTTTCTTTAGTTCAATAATCAAAGATCAGCACAGTGTTAGAGATGTGTCTAGAAGTATTCTTAGTTTTTTTAATTTTTTTTCTAGGAGTTATGGAATTGTTTCCAAGGCGTATATAAAGGCTAGAATCCTTAAGATCTTTTGATTTCTTTTTAGTGCAAATAGTGATCATTTCTATCTTTTCATCCATCCATTTCTTTACACCACTTTTGGTAATTAATTGAATTGTGCAATTGATTGATCGTTATCTAGACAACATAAAATTTCACAAGTGATACATCATTCATAGTGAAACATCTTCTCTTTGCACTGGAACAAGATATATTATCAATCACAATCACACATCAGAACTTCATGATTACAGATTTATTTCATTAAAATACCTTGGAACAATCACTGTAAGATTTTAAATAAATTAAATAAATGTTTACAAATGATGAAATAAGATTGAGAATGTAACATTGGTTTGAAGGGGAGGGGGTGAGGAAGGGGGATGTTACCATTGTTTTAGAGTTAAATTTTGGGATGTTAAAAAATTGAATAGTCACTTATAGCAATTTTATTTTGTATTTCAAAGAGGGCTTTAAAATTCATAAACGGCAAAAGCACAAATCAGAACAACAGTACAAAAAGTGAAACACCAGAAAGAGAACACTTCGATTTTGAATCAAGTTTGGACACAGTGCAAAACAGAAGAAAAAGGAACAAGATCGATTTACTATTAAAAGGCTTAAAAAATGAAGTAAAAATACCACTTGACAGATTCAGAATAAATCCAAGAAAGCAGCCGAAATTTGTCGTTCCACAGACCAGAGTGAACGAACATCTACACTCATTCGTGCCCTCCATCATAAGATTCTGGAATGATGAGAGAGCGAGCACCAACAAAGATCTTTGTAAATTGCTGAGGAATCTTCACTAAATTACTGAAGTTTCAGCATAATCCAGGGAGAAGAAGGAGAAGAATCTGTCTTCACAAAAGTACTCATGGGAAAAAAAAACCAATGCCAAAAATTGACTAACTTTAAAGCAAATGATGGGATCTGAACTGAGTATGCCTAAGCTTCACAATAGTTTTGGCTTGTGGCTGTGCTTATTTGGGAAGTGCTTCTTTGCCCATCCATATAAGGAAGGATGAATAGACGCAGATGTTTAAATCACAAAAAGCAAAGCTGGAAATCAAACATAGCTTCATTACACAGTTTATGACATTACATGCTATTATCACCAGTACAGCTCAAATCAAAGTCAATGATCAGCACCTTTTTCACTGGTTTGTGGCTTTTTAAATTGTTTTGATTTTCATCTCCAAAAGAAAATTCATCTTAGAGCTCACATATACTCAATGTAAAATTCTTGCTCTAAATTGGATCTCTTAGCTGGGGCTGCTGCATATCATAATTAATCCATACACCCGTCAGGCAGTGGTCAGCACCCTTTGCCAGCATTACGAAGGGATAAATGCCAAGATCGCATGAAACTGATTGAAATTGTTACCTTTTAATTCAATCATCAATGTCTTCTAATTATTTCAATTTTCTATTGTATCATTAATACTTTCTAGCAGAAAATCTTTCTTTTTCAATTTGAGTTCATTACATTACCAAATAAGTCAGAATTATGTTGTGTAAATGTTACCTTGTGGGCAGTTGAAGCTGTGAAGCATTAAGAGGTAACGTAAGTACACATTCATTAACTGATTCCCTCCGGTGAGCCGCTGTCAGTTTCTTCCATTGTGACGTCCTTATTTTGACTTGTAAACTAAAGGAAGAAGTTCTATTTATATCACTGACGTCTTGATCGCGTCTCTCCTGAC
>JAOWAZ010344283.1:0-11491 GCA_028565935.1 Goniobranchus fidelis
ACCAGAACTGTCTCTGCGAAGGTACTTTCGATCGCAAGGAATCAACAGGAGCCACTTGCCGTCTCCTCTCAGCTGTAGCTTGCTGTCGTGATCTAGCGGAGGGAGGATGGACAGTCTGGTCACCCCGAAGTCTGCGGGTAATTTTCCGAGACAATTCTTACTGACCATTGAATCCTTGAAGCGATTTATAAACAGTTTTTGGACGGTCACCGACCCGCTGATGGGGTAAAGTTCCTTTCTGTCTATATATCGAATCTCTCAATGCGTCCTTTGTGTAGCGTCATGGATCCTTTGAGTGCAGAGATGAAGCCGACCATCCCCGTCAGACGTACCGTAGTGGTCCCATCGAGCAGATTCGCGTTGTTCATCACCTCTTCAGGGGTGTAGTCGGCCGTAATTCGCTTGTTGGCTACGATCTTTTGCAGACCCTTTCGGTCATTCCTAGAGAATCCTTTCTCCTCTATCAACCATTTAGTCCAATTCCAAGCCATGTTGGACGCGGCCAAGATTCTTTTGGGCGTCAGTCTCTGTTTTATCGTCGGTCTCAGTTTCAGCTTGTACGTGCCTAGCGTGGAGTCGTCAGAGCAACTGTCGATATTGTCATAAAGTGTCTGTAGTTTACCCGAGATAACATCGTCCGAGTGGTCGGTGGATCTATCTCCGGGCATCCACAGCTCTTTGCGTAGTTGCTCGCACATCTTTTGGGGTAAGTATGTGACAGCGGCTAGTCACAATCGGCCGCAAACACCAAACGAACGGTTCACCCGCCGTCTCCACAGATTTCTGGCTCTGCCTCGTGGTAAAGATTCTTCAAAACAGATTAATATTTATTTATCCCTCGAATTCGGACAAACACGAGTCTTGCTACGAATCGGTAGTTATACACGTTACCGGGCCAGAAACTCTAGGCAGGAAAGGGTTATATACCTCGAATTTCGGACAGACACGGGTCTTGCTACAAATTGGTAGTTATACACGTTACCGGGCCAGAAACTCTAGGCAGGAAAGGGTTATTGGTGATTATTTTCGTCCATTACGCCGTTACAATAGATTCTATCCTCGTCGGGCATGGCGGCGAGGATCAGCTCGTTGCGAAATTCCAGCGTCTTCTTCACCTTGGTGTCGTCGTCCTTCATAGACCGCCAACTCACCCCTATGGCGAAACCTTTGGCTGCCCGTTCCATAAATGTTCCGTCCAGACACGCCCACGCGGCTTCTTCGCTGGGCGTCCGCACGTTCGGACAACGAATGACTCCGAACGCGTCGTCGAAGTTGCTACGCAAGTCTATCATCCTCGTGCCTCCAAGGAATTTGAGCACGAGCCTTTTGTTACCTTCCCTACAATATGGGATAGCGTTGGCGCTCTGTTCTAGGGTTCTGCGTTTGTCCCCCACGCTGCGCATGTCGGTGTAGTGCATGCTGACAGCCACCATGCCCTCGCCCAAGTCCTTCATGTAGATCCCGGCGCACCCAGTTCTGGGCGCGTTGTCGGACTCGTTGAACTTCGTGGGTAGGGGACTGTTGGCTACCTTGTACTCTATAGCCCTGCGCTTGACAATCTCTGTCTTACGCTTGGCTATCTCCGCTTCGACTTGGGAGTCCGAGGCGCGCTTCAGCGCCTGGATCGTCTTCTTCTCCTCCTCCATGATCATATTCTCCTTCTCGACGATCGTCTTTTCTTTTTCGATGATCATCTTTTCTTTCTCAAGGACCTTCATTTCTGCTTCTAGACGTTGAATCCTTTCTTTATCAACACTCGCCTGTAAGCCTCTGGCGGCTGGTCCATAGACAGTGGCATCAAACTCTTGACGTCCGATGGCTTTGGCGTGGTTGACAGCCGCGGTGCGTATCGCTAGACCCACGAAGCGACAGATGAGGGAGCTAAGTGCCCTGGCTTTGGGTGATATGCAGTGGGTCAGGGTCGTGAGTACGTGTATATCTTCGATGAACAACACGTAGTCACCCGCAGGACGATACTTTAATGGATTGACCACTACTCCTTGACCGTCCAGCAACTGCTCCAATCCAAAGGCTTCCGCATAGTGCATTTTTATGACCCTTTTCCCGTCGGCGGGATTGTTATTGATGATATACACAGGACGAGCTGTTGTGGTATAGTATCCTAGCTCGTACATCATGTCAACGGTGTATGCAAAATACACCTTCTTCTTATCGAAATTTGCTTCGATGAGGTTCTTTCCTAGTTGTCCGTAGAACCAAGCAAGGACTGGAAGGTTTTCTTCCTCTTCAGTTGAGATATCTAGATCCTTCATGAACTTTTCGGTGACTCCCGGGAGACTCAAAAGAGCACCCAGAGCTCCGCAAGTGCCATATTTTCCTACTTCTTCAGCAGTCAAGGTTTTATCTGCGTTATTCGTAGGCTCCAAAAGGCTGTCGAAGGTCGATTGGCGAGATTTGTGAGATATATCACACATCACGCCCATAGGCTGAGGAGCTCCACAGGTGGTATCTTTTTCCTCTTCATCGGCCGTCTCGGTCACTTGAGTGGTGAATTCGGTCGCTTCCACGGCGCTCGGAGGTTCGTTGGAGAAAGAATTAACCACCGGCTTCTGAGGCACTCGCGTGACTATCCACTCAGGGGGGTTGTCGAACGCGGTCAGTTGACGCCGAAATCTCTTGTCGTTTATGAGCACGGAGATGATCGACCTGTCCCAAACTACCGCCTTGCGCACTCCGTCGGTTTCGTTGATCTGTATCAATGCCTTGTCGGTCATCTCGGGCGGGTCGCACACGACATAGAACACCGACCCGGGGTTCAAGTTGAACCTGCCGGCCGTGCCGGCCGCGCCGGCCGCGCCGCCCGTGGTGGTCCTAGTGGTTGGAGTCGAATTGCTCATGTCGATCGACGTCGAGGCAGACGTAGAATGATGATAACATCCGGAATAGTGATAAAACCCCGCGCGCAAGGCTGATATAGCAATCACATCGACCAATCGGAGGTGCTATCGTTGGTACAAATATACATCGCGAGTACTCACTAACATCGGTAGCTCAAACGAGCCAATCGGAAAGTTAGATGTTAGTAGGAATATACATTGTCACATCATTGTCGCAATGTGAATAACTCCTAACATCGTTCATCTCCAATCCACCAATCAGATGTTGATGATGTTAGTATTTCTTGCAGTGAGAAACAAATGTTAGTATTTTGGCTCACGTTGGAAATGTACTAACATCAATCACGTCTTATTGGTGGATTTGAGAAGACAGTTAGAATATTTTTCTTTTGTGGCGACACGCTAACTACTGGTGGTGTGATTGGTCGTTCGAAATTGGTAAAATGCACGTAAATCAAAGCAAATCCCCACAAACTGGCACACAGCGCGTACAACCGCACACTGCACCATGTCGTCGGATGGTGAACGAGAGACTAACGAGGGCGAATGTGCGGTTTGCCTCGGACCGTTGAACGCGAACTGCAGCGCCTTACCATGCGGCCACGTCGCGCACACGGAATGTCTGGAGCGCTGGTTGGGCATGGGTGACGACCATGGGTGCCCCGTGTGCAGAATTCCGACCGGTTTGCATCAGATGACGAGGCTTTTCGCGACGCCACGGGCTGGTGATCTCGCCTCTGAGCTGCGCCACTTGCGCGGTGAGATCAGGCGTGTGTCTAGGAGACACGAGTGTCCCACGTGCAAGACCCCCGCTTACTTTTATGAGGGGTCGAAGTGGGAGACGAGAGCGCCGGCGAGTGGTTCGGCTAGCTCAGGCGAGACGACTAAGGAGGTAGAGAGGCTGCGCGAGGAGACCAGGCGGCTGCGAATTGCGTGTGAGGAGAAAAACGAGCTCGCGGAAGAGCTGAAGAGGCGTGCCGAGTTGCAGGAGAGATTGTTTCAAGAGGTCTCTCGTGAACTGAAGCGTACAAAGAGGATTGGGTCGAAGTCATGGTTTGCTCGCAAGCCGCGTCTTGATGACGTCATATAGGGTGATCGAAAGTGTTATTCGACAATTATTTGTTTCGGTTTGTCATTCGACACCAGACACTCGAAGTCACATGACCTCCCGTCCCAGCAGACAGGAACGATTGTTACCTACCCCACACCCCCACATCCGGTGGTTACTATTAAAACCAGAGATCCTGCCTGCTGCGGCCAGTCTGCTCGCCACGATACACCTGTCACTCAACGAATACAGTACATCCACCCTTGCTTAACCCAACATGAAGTGGAGTAGGTCTATTCTCCTGATGTGCTGTGTCATTTCCATCTCATCAACCAGCATTGAGTCACTTGAACCCCCAAATATTCCGACTGAACGGATGTGTAGGGGTAAATTTGGAAGCCTGTCGTTAGTGACGAGAACATTTGACATCCGTAACACTGTCGATGAGATTCAAGCGGTGTTAGTCAAGAAGAATGGCAAACAAGAGGAACTGAAATCACCCAAATTTACGTGGATGTATCGACCAGATTTACTGAATTCTGTTGATTACTCTGAGATGATTGACACTGTGAGTTGTCAGTTAAGTCAATTGCCCAACCTGTACCAACCTCTGTCAAAGACAGGTGTACAGTGCGCGAAAAAACAGATAAGGATTTGGTACCCCTACGGGAGGAACGACTATGAGTTTATAAAAATTTTCAGACAACGCCCGAGTGTATATCCCATCGAAATTCCTATCAAGTCACCCTTGATAGATATGTCTACCCTATCAGAGACTGGTCACAGGTCTCGACGATGTCACCGGAGAAATAGACGTGACTCTCTCTGTTACAGGACGAACGGTCTGAAGTGTAATCGTAGGGTGTCGGTCTGTGGGAAACAACAAAGAAAGCCACTATGCATTTGCAAGGAAGGGTACGGGAAACCGTCATCCCCCGGCACGGACAAGCTTGATTATGCGTGTGAAGACATAGACGAGTGTGCTACCGGTACGCATACCTGTGACGGGGTAACGAAAGGCTGTGTAAACAATGAAGGAAGTTTCAGATGCGTTGATAAACCACCCAACACAGAACCAGCAACAACAACAACCGAATCAACAACACCTACCACAGAACCAGCAACAACAACAACCGAATCAACAACATCGACAACAACGGTGTCAACTACAACCTCACCACCTCACGTCGACCCAGTACTACCCATTATACCATCCGAGAGAATCTGTCGTCAGGATATATCCCTGAGACGCACGAAATTAAGCATCTACGTACGAACACTGGACATTTCACACCTCTCCGCGCCGCCAAGGCTACACCCTTACATGATTCACACGAATGGTGCGGAGGAGATTCTCATGCAACCCAAGTACACCTTATGGCAGGGCCGTTATTCATCTGTAGACTATACAAAAATGCGGAGAAAAGTTTTGTGCGAGACAGACGATCTGCCAACGTACTTTGAACCGAAATCTATCACAGGTATACAGTGTTCGCGAACCAAGATACGGTTCTGGCACCCTACAGCCAGAACCTATGACCTAGTACGTGTGGGGCTACCCCTGGAATATAAGCTCTATTCGTCCAGGAGACCTTTGCCAAGTGTATCTGGTTCAGCCAATTGTGTCACAATTAGATCGCAGTCTGTCGCCGAACCCACACGGAGTCAACAAACCATCACCGCACAACTACCTGGCTTTCCGGACATAAAACCAAGTCTACACACTCTCGCCTGTCCGGGACCGACCTGTGTGTGTCCAGTGGGCTACGAAGTCCATAGAGAACACGCCGATGTAGCCCTCGACCCCCAAAAAAGCTGTTACTTTACGGCATCGGATAGATTCGCATACCATGGCGAGCTCATCATACCTTGGAAACGAGCGGAGTACACGGCGGACCCGAAACTCCCGATTTGGACCGAAGAATACGGTGCTAATCGTATGAGGTGTATGGACGGTCGCTTGGTCAATGATAAGTTCAAAGGATGTCCGATCAACAATACCGTATCCCACACATGCCATTCCATGAGTCACCTCGACGATTTCAACGTGGGAACAGTATGTTACGACGACAATTGCGGGGCATTCGCATCGGTCGAATGCAAAGACTGCGTCAGACAATTTTGCAGAGACATAGACGAGTGCGAATTGGATCGCATTCAGGGATCGTTGACGCCTATCTGTCCATCCGGATATCACTGCGTCAACTCCAATGGGTTTCATTTATGTGAGATCGACGATCTGCCAGCCGATAACACTCCATACTTACCATCAGAGACTGTGTGCATAAAAGAATACGGCGACAACTGGTTCTTCGTACATACGTTCGAGTTTGACAACGATCGGTTTAGACGCCCAAATGTCTCATACTCTGTATCCCTCGCGTATGCAGACGGACAGATTGTTGAACTCGCCAAAAACACTCGTCATTGTTACTACGACACATATCTGAATACCAACGATCATAGCGATAACCGATTTTCATTTGACGATATCGGAGCGTATTTGATTCTGCGTAGTGACGGGAAACTGTACGGGACGGCCTGCTTCAAAAACAAACTGATGATCTGGTACAGACAGAACCACCCTGTGGACCTGAAGGTGTCTACCCCAGTCACTATTACCCTGAAAGGGTTGAAAGTCAGCGACCGCCATCCAGACAGGCGTCAGATCCTGAACATTCCGAGTAAAGACGTACTCGAGGCTATCATGTGGAATCCGCTGGCAGCTTCAACGACGGTTTGTCGAGACTTTCCTCAGCAAAACATCTGCGACAGAACGTCTAGGTCGCGGTGGGTATCCGACGACGCCTACTGCGTCTACGAAAACGGCCAGTACGTGTACAAGTGTCTGAAGGGATTCGCAGAAACGGATGACCGCGACGACGTGATGTGTATCGACATCGACGAATGTACCAGCAGCCCGTGCAAGTCGAACCAGACGTGCGTCAACATTCCAGGTTCTCACTACTGCGAAGACGACCACCCCCCCACGGTCACCTTGCCGGGTATCAACAGCTCTACTCCAACTCCGCCATCCCTGTGGCAGCGGTGTCATCACGAAGAACCCGCCAACGCTAGCCACCCTCCGCTGCGCGTGTCTGACAGCAAGAACGTAAACGACGACGAGGTGTGCGTGGACAGAGATGTGTTTTCTCCGCCCGAAGTGAACTGTAAGGCTATGGTGGGCCACATCACGACGTACTTTAAACTGCACGACTCTGCGTGGGACGACGCCTTCGATCTTTCCGACGGCACGCACGAATCACTGGTTGTGTCCGTGTCTTACAACAAAAGCGACGTTGCGGGCGTCGAGGAGCACAGGGTCCACTGCAAACCCAGGGGTCGATACCACGTGATTAGCTTTGAGGACCTGAGAGGCCAGATGGCGGTGAACGAGGTGACGAACGTGACTCTGAAGCAAGTCCACGCCTACTACAACACCTTTCCTGCGACGGACGTGAACGTGTACTGCTACAGCAACGCTATCGTCGTGTGGGTGAGCGACGATATTCAGCTTCTGGGGGTGAACACGGGCAAGACGACGACCGTCGGCGGCGCGGAGGAGTTCGAAGACGGTCTTTCGGTGTGGTACTACTACGACTACTCCACCTCCCAGAGCGGAACGGAACTGCGCATTCCTACTTGGGGGGACGGCAAGTGTCTCCTGGTGGGTCCGTCCGACCACTGCACGTGGGCGTCCATGGGAACCAAGTCGTGCGATCTTAGCGAGACATACTGTCACGACCGCACGGGCGACCTGAAATGCCGATGCAGGACTGATCACTCCAAGTTGGGGTCTAGCTGCGTGTACAACAGCGTGTGTGTGGACGGCTACGAGTACGACTCGACACGATCTAGGTGCGTGGACTTGGATGAGTGCGAAAACACCCCGTCTCCGTGTCGCGGCGGCACCCCCAAGGACCGGACGGCGACGACGTGCGTGAACAGCCTGGGATCTTTTATGTGCGTGAACCCCGCGGACTGCCCGTCGGGGTATACGTACGACAATAACAAGAACGAGTGTGTGGACGTGGACGAATGTGACGACCCCAGCACTCACGATTGTGACCCGGCGACGACTCGATGCGTGAATTCCAGAGGCGCCTTCTTCTGCGAGTGCCTGGACGAGGAGAATCTTTACCTGTCACGGACGGGCAAGTATTGTGACAGACACGTTTTCGAATACAGACTGCTGGACCCGAACGTCATCCGCTGCTGCTCGCACAGCCACCACTTCTCGGCCATGCTGGCGCGCTGCAGAGTGGACTCCAGCACCCAGGAGGTGTCAAAGAGACGTCTGTACGATCGAGTGGAACCTGTGATGTGTGTGCAGTTCTTGACCCCGCAATCTCCGCGGTCCGTGCTGGCCCGCGACGTGTTCATCTCTGACACCCCAGGGGAGGTTGAGAGCCTGCTACAGCTGACGGATCTGGTGCAGAGTCGCCTGAACGCGGAGGAGAAGGACGAGTTGGGTCCCAATCGCACCCTGGTGTTCGACACAGAGCTGCAATTTTCGGCGACGTGCAAGCAGCGTTTCCGCGGCAGTCCATCTGACAAGACGACGAAGGAGAGCAACGTGATTCGCAGAGTGCTGGAGTACCAGTTTCTGCCCGTGGGAAGCCAGTGCGTGCTGCCCGGCAGTCACGGATGTACTGCAATAGAATCTCTATCCTCCGATTATTTCCTGGACAAGCTGAAGGAACCCAAGCCCGCGCCCCAACAAACCCTCCCTTGCGCCTCGGCGCAGACCCCAGATCAGGACTCGGGGGGTCGTGCGACGATGTCGAGCAAACTGACGGTCGTGGGGGTGGTCGCGATTGCTCTCACCTTAGCTCTAGCCACATCTGGGCGCAGTATAAATATGAAGTGAATTGCAAATAACGCTCGGATACAGTGTACATATTGCTTAGATGAACGGTCTCTCGCCTTGCCTCCCACTCTGTCAACAAATCAGCTCCTATATATCCGGGTAACTTCAACCATCTCGTCACGCCACAGCTCGTCAGTCATGTAGCGGATTGACGAGTTGCTGTCGGCGGGCCCGGCTGCCCTCGAGCAAGCCGTCAAGCCGCCAAATCGATGAATCTTTGAAACATTGCTCCCCGACCAATGTGTCGGTCATCCGACAAGTCGTCCAGCATCGCAAAACTTTCTCATGGTGGAGTTTGGTAGTAACCATTCGCTCCCATCCGACAAGTCGTCCAGCATCGCAAAACTTTCTCATGGTGGAGTTTGGTAGTAACCATTCGCTCCCCATGGTTCAAATGTGGAACAGTGTGCGTTCGTCTACCTCGTCTCATGGTTTAATGTACGGGATTGTGGAGGGAGGGAATGTCTCCTGACTGTACATATTCTATTGGACATCATCGATGGGTGTATGTGCCTCGATCTTTGTCCGTCAACCAGTCGTTTCCTGTCGCCCGTGACGTCAACGCAGCGTCCTGCGATCTTTCAGAATCAACGCAGAGTCATGCGGAATCGTCGCGGCGCCTGTCTAAGTCAACGCAGAGTCCTGTCAGTCAACGCAGTCTGTAAAGACGCAGAGTCCTGTCAAGTCAACGCAACGTCCTGTCAGTCAACGGGGGATCAACTTCTCTTGAAAGAATTCTCGATTGATACGATTGACTCGTAATGTAAGAATACGTCGACTTCGTCACAGTTTCTGAAAGCCTAGTCTGCAGAGTAATCCCGGTATCGCCTTGTATGCGCCTTCGTCCCTCATCGTACTCCGCAGATGTACCTCCATATGCTCTGTGGAACTCAAAATGTTTTCAGAAATAGCCGATATAGTTTTTTTGATACACGAACCCTGTCTTTCCAGTAATGAAGAGGCATCTGCGCGGAGCGTACAGTCTCCTTTATCAGAGAGCTGACGTTTCATATCTTGTTGAAAGAATTCTCGATTGCTACCCTTCAGCCATTTGTAAGAATACATCGATTTCGTCACAGTTTCTGACGCCTAGTCGGGGTGACTTGACATTTTTTCAATAACAATTAACACTTCTTTTCCTCATTGTCGAATTGTTGAACCAAAACCACAATGTGAAGTGTCTAATCCGAACCAAAATGTTGAACCCCAAATGTTGTTATACAATATACCAAATTGAAATCTTTGACCGATTGTTGTGTTTTTTCTGGAACAGTTGTGTAATGTTGCATTGTAGTTATTCACTTTTTTGTATCCATGCATGCGGCGTCGAGTCCCACCAAGCTCGACGCCGACCAAGTTGCTGCTGCTGGCGACTGGAAGCGCTCCTGTCCGACACAACCCAATGATCATCCGCATCGCACGCTAGTGAGAGAAAGTTGATCAGACATACATGTATAAATAAAAACACGGCAATAATCAATAATTCGTTACATTTGCTTTTATTAGAATGTTGTTTCACGAAGTTTTCGCTAACACAGATAACCCTTGACGACACCATTGATTTTCTCCCTGCACACAGGACAATTGGTCAGTGCGAATGAACAGTCACTGCACGAAACAAAATGACCACACGGCAGAAATATTATGGAAACCTCATTGTCCATACAGATTTTGCATTGACTTTGCTGTCGAAAGCGTTCATTCTCCTCTTTCAGTTCAGCCTCTCGCTCTGCATCTCTCTTTGTGGTACGCGTGGTGGTACTTGTATCACCCAAATCAGACCGCCGTGTGACGGTTCGCTTTGCGTTTTTCGCCACCAAGACATCGCAAATAGTATTGGCGTCAAAGGGCCGACCCGACTCCTTCAATTCTGTCGCAGCGAGCAGAACGTCGCTCCTTTGAAACCCGTGATCGATAGCAGTCAAAACTGCCGGGTCCTTCTTCAATAGCGTCGATGCGTCCATGATGTGGGTAGGAATCGCAGATCCCAATCCACGCGCTCTCATTTTCATAGCAACGTCTGCGAAAGTGATGATGTCCGTCTCTGATTCGCGGTTCATGTCCTGGACGACGTCGATAAAGGGCTGCCCGACGCTCCGACGTATGAAACCGCATTTCGGGAACCACCTGGCGTGTTCTACCCAAACATCATCACCATCATCCCAGTTACGGAGGCCTCCAGCACAATAGAAACAGCGAGCGCAATCACCGTACCCCGCGTAGAAAAATCCCGCTTTCACCAAATCCGCCGGTTTGAGGTGATGATCGGGGGGCCAACCCTCGAATGACTGTAGTCTGACGACACCTACCGCATATTGCGGGCGTTTCGGTCGCGTCGTAATTATCCCGAGTTTCTCTCGCTGAGACACTTCATTCTGTGATTGCGGTTGTGGAGAAGGAGCACGGACAGATTCTGCGTTAGTTTCTTCCTGAGACCGTTCCTCTGTAGTTTCGGGAGACCCTGCGTGGTTGTTCTGAGACTGTTCATCGGTGGTGTCTTGCGATAAGTTCGGCAGGGATAGACTCGGTGCGTGATTTGTAACCACGATAACCGTCGTATCAACCGTCGATGCTTGCGACATGTTGCATCTAGTTAGGTGTCTGTAAAACAAACAAATAAATAATAGTACATACGGTAATTATCTGGTCACTTAGACGCGGTTTATTCCGGTAAAATGTTAGCGTTTGTCCGCGTTGAGAATACATGCTAACTTC
>JAOWAZ010345394.1:0-11491 GCA_028565935.1 Goniobranchus fidelis
GGGCTCTACCCCTAATTCCCCTACCATCAGTGATGGGTACGGGACTAACTTTACTGTATTACTTGGACCAAATGATATTTAGTTTTAAACTGAGTAAGCTTCATAAGAAAATGCATACATGCTATGGACCTCAGTTTCCTATTTCAAAACATAAAGAAAAAAAAATTTTGACATTAGGCCTAGTGCAGAAATGTGTATATCTATATCAAAAAACTTACCAACTAAGTTGTAGAGTCCCTTAAACAGCGTCCAATTTTTAGCAACATTTTGATAAAGGTACTGACTATCACTGTAATCTGACAGAGGCATGTGGCCAGACCAAGTGATGTTTGGAGGATACCAGTCACTGTAAGGACCAGGAAAGCCTTCTATTAACTTGAACTCTCCAATTCTGAAACAAATTATTGTAATGATTACGGAGGGTGAGTGATGCGACAGATTCATTGGATTTCACACACAGCCGATTTCAATTTGGGGACTGTCACTAAAGTAGTTTAGACTCAGACAAGACAAAGCAGATTACAAAAATTTGTAGAAAAATTATATCCAGCAAAATTAAAGGCATTTTATACTTTTTAAAAGGTCCTAAAATGCACAACAACCCAGCTGTTTATCGCAATTGATCCAAAAACTATGTTGCCAGCCAGATACATCATTGGCAGAGTTAGTATTTTTACAGGCTATTCTTAAGGCTTTTCGAAAAGTTTTACTCGAAATGCCCTTCCTGAGGCAACCATCATTTGGACTTGCACAACTGTGAAAGAAAAGATTGTAGAAAGGACTAGTAGGTCTGTGTTGTGTTTCTGGTAAACAATTTATGACTAGATGAATCTTCAGATAGCCACTGAAAGCAATGTTATGTTAACATTAATCAGCTTTGGGAGGAACTTCTTCTGGGATTCAGCAGAGGACCTGGATAACAATTAAGTAAGCTAGTACTGAATGGTGTGGCCCGGTAGCTCAGTTGGTAGAGTGCTGACTGCCATGCAAGATGGCCCGAGTTCGAACCCAGCCGGGCAGTGGATTTTTTTCAGGGCCCCCTGTTCACCCATCAGTATAAATGGGTAGCTAGGTCATTCTAAACTTGGCGAAAGTAAAGTCGGCTTGGAAAACAATGGCAAACTACCACATTATGCCATATGCCTAGTATAAATAGGGATCTACCCCTAATTCCCCTATACTCAGTCATTGGAACGGGACTAACTTGACTTTACTTTTAGTACTAACTGCTTGGCATGTAATACTATGTTGCATGTAAGGAAAAGTCTTTGAACAAAAGACCAATTTCAGCTGAAAGAGACAACAAGCAAACATGACTTACTTACTAACAGCGAAGAACTTAATGGTCCTGGTTAATATGAACTAACGATGACAGTACAATATGAGGCCTGGGATTTTAAACAGAAAACACACACAAAACACAAATGAAAACAAAAACCTTAGCCACTCCATCTCCTATAGTTTCAATACCATAAGTGCTGGCTCAATTTGTGCTCCAAATATTCTGTTTACCAAAAGTTCTGTCAACACCAAAGAAAAAAAATAAATTTCTTTACTGTTAATCAAGTGTTTGTGTTAGAATTTGGCACAAACAAGGACAAACATATTTTCAATTGAAACAAAAAGATCAGCCCGTTCCATTTCATAGTGAACTTTTAGGGTAAGTGAAAAACTGACTTTTTTGTTTTTCATCTATTCTTATGTAAATTTTAAAGGCGCATTCGATGGTGACGTCTGTTTTTAGCTACACCAAACAGTTTTTACTTTATCCGAAGGAAAAAAAATGCTTACGCAGTTGTCTCTCATATGTCTCTGCACAAAGTGCGCAGGCTCTGGGCGGCCAAAGCGCGTACAAAGATTTTAAATGAAATGACTGACTTTGAGAGGAAAGATATTTAGATTTTTTGCTCTCCTGTAAAACTGTGAAAAACCTCTTACTTACACAAAAACTGCACAGGCACGACGATATCAAACATGTCAAGAAGGATAACTTTAACCGCCATGAACTAGTGAAACCCAACCTTTAAGAGCCATTAGTATTGAGAGTGTGATGGCATTGTAGCTCAGTAGTAGAAGATAAGTCTGCAGTCTGAGGAGTATCAGATTTGAATCTTGTTACAGACACAAGCGTTTTTTTTCCTTAAGCGAAAAAAATGTACCCCTGTGGCTTTACTCTACCCAGGTGCAAACTGGTACAGCTTTGGGCTGGAAAAGTTCTCTGCGATGACTAGCATCTTGTTCAGAGAGTGATGGATAAAATTTGTCACTGTCCGCTTCATGCTACAGAAATCCTGATAAGCTCCAGCAGAGGTGCCAACCCTGACTGTTCCAAAAGTGGGACAATTTCTGGCAAAAAGAGGGACAAAGAGGGACACTGCGCGGCGGAACAAATATTCATCGAAAACCATATTCATTGTACATGTGTAGTGAAAACAATGCGATTTAAGAATTAAAATCTTCCCACCTACATAAGCTGGTTGTATGCAGTAGTTGACAGATGCTGGAACAACAGCTTTGGGTGAAAGGGATGGGGAATTGAATTACATCGGGGTAGAAAGTAAGGGAGGGAGAGGGAAAGGCATGCCGTTCAATGTCTCCCTTTCCTTGATGGCCAATGGAGAATTCAACACTACATACAGTACATCATGCATATTCCATAAATGGCCATTTTTGTGTAAAGTTGGGATTGAAGGAGCACAAGCGTTTGGCAGGCTTGATTGTGTTCAAGTGTGAATCATTTTTCTCTTCGAAGACATGATAATTTTGTCGAGGGAAAAGTGAAGGCTTATCAATGCCGCCAATGAAACGAACGAAAATAATCCTTTCCATAGAAGAGCTCGCCGGTAAATAAAAAATGCGCATTGAAGATAAAGTATGAGTCACAGCTATTTAAAACATGAATCGGCCAGTGATGCGAAACGAAATATTCGAGTGCTAAGGGACATAACGGTGTCAGCACCGTTTCGGCTGAAAATGCTGGACAATTCGGCCATTTTACGACCGCGGGCGAGAAGACAAAGGGTCAAAAGTCAGGATGGTCCCGCGGAATGCGGGACACTTGGCACCTCTGCTCCAGCCCAATGAGCTGATTCCTCTCGAAAGCACAACTTTAGTACGGTGTGTGACCACCTCAAGCAATATAGTTACAGATTCACATCAGTGTTTCATCGATCGTGTAATGTTCAAGATTGCTCTGCTATTCTGTTGTAAGGCATTTCCAGGCTCCACGCATGTTTATGGTGGACATAGCACATCCTTCCTCTCCTTTCCAGCTCATCCAAAGGATATTTGATATGGTTCAGGTCCGGAGATCAATGTGGTGTGACAAAACTTTTGGTTCAGAGACTTAGAGAGTCTGCGCAATGAAGAAGGCGACATTGGTGAATATGAAGAAAGCTTAAGGTGAAAAAGTCCAATACAATGACCTCTAGAATATCATTCTTCAGATTTACTTTTTTTGTTTTTGTTTTTCCCTTACCTGATGGCAGCTTTTCCTTCAATAGGAGGGGAATAGTCATCCAGATTGTAGACAAATTCTTTTCTGGGAGAGTCCAATAAGGACCTGATGGCCTCCCACTGACTCATCCCATCTCTATCTGGGTCTATGAGGAAAAACATGAAACAAAAAAGGAACAAGAACACATAGTCACTAAATATTTTTAATACTGAAAATGATGATAAAAGTAGTAGTAGTAGTAGTAGTGGTGGTGGTGATGGTGGTGGTGGTGGTGGTGGCGGCCGTGGCAGCGGTAGCAGCAGCAGTTATAGTAGTAGTTGTTGAATAAAGTATGCCGGAGATAAATGCTTCATGCTGAAGTGAAAGGACAAGAAACAGTTCTGTGTAAAAATTTTAGGAAAAATTCATTACCCTATTATAGATTAAATTTAAACATATTCCACTGAGGGACAGACACCCAAAACATTGCCTACACAGAAAGAGCAACCCTAATATAAATATAAACCCAGTGTAACATATCTTCTAATGGCTATATGTTCATGGTAATGAGCAAAAGAAAAAAAAAACCCACAAAAACAAAGGTTCTCCATGAAGTGGCCATGGAAAATAAATGACCACGCACAAGTTTTTGCATTGAACTAAGAAAAAAAAAGTGTACGAGATAGGTGGCAATCTGATGTTAATGCCTACACCAATTTTTTTTCAATCCATCGTTCCGTTTATTTTCTACAAAATAAAATAGAAAATTGATTGCAATTTAAATCCTTGATTACATGCTTGTTCTTGTCCTTTTTTGTTATGTGAACCACCTAAGCTTGTGATATAAAATTTATATGCTTATAATATGCATTAAACAATCTTTCTCAACATCTGTTTTTGGTAACAATATGATTGTAATTAATTGTCCAGCCTAACCCTAAAGGTATGTGAAATGTGATATATTGGAGAAATTGACTGTTATGGCAGGCAGCCAACCGTGACGGGTGCTACGCCAGGTACCTGGGAATCACTCAACCGTGAACTAAGTGTGCCTCCTCAGAACTGCCGTGATAAAGTACTAAGTGTTTCAGGCATACCATCAAACTTAGAATCTAGAATAGTTTGGATCTGGCTCATTTGAAGTTTGATGTCAACTTGGGTCACGGCTGTGAGGTTGAAAATAAATCAGCTGACTGGCGACTGTCCCAGGCACTGGCATATACGGGGGTCAACCGTATTCAGGCACGGTAGTTGAGTGGGCTAGCGCAGAGGCACACGGGCTAGCGGCTCGAGGGTTAAGGGGCATAATCAATTCAATAAATGTAAGGTACCTATGAGTCACAAGCTACCTCCCATGGAATTATATTTTACAGATTTGATTTTGATTTCCTATTCTTCTTCTTTTTTTTTTTTTTAAATGACATTAAAGAAAAAGGCTAGATTAGCTTATTTTGTTTATGTTAAGGACTGATATTCTTACATGGAATCTGTACTGCATTTGAATGAGGTTGAGTAATAGTTTTGTATTGGCAATTATCTGTTGAGTTGTTTGTTTTTTTTTGTTCTTATACCTAGAAAGGAAATTTTTTTCTCAGATAGGAAATAAATATTTTAAGCTGTGTAATTGCTGGACACTGATACAGTAGGCTAGTAGGCAGTTTGTACAAAGTAAATCCAGGTACAAGTAGGTGGATTCCTCATTTTTGGTCAAAATTCCTCATTTTCATGTTTTTAAATACCCATAGCTATGCGTCAGGGTAGGAATGTCTGTGATAGAATCTTGGTTATGTCAAACTTTTACATAGCTGGGATGAAGATTTTTTTTCCTATTCATGAACCAGATATTTCATAATTGTTGATTCACTTCTCAATGTAATAAAATGTGAAAATACAATGTACGTAAACTTTGAAAGTAACTCAGTTTTCAGTTATGTCTCACATTGCTTTAAAATTAGGCCGTTGACTTTATTTTTATGTTAATTGACATAATTCTTTGATACTTTGAGAAAATAATCAGCAAACTGTTCCAATCTTTCAGGTGGGGAGGATCATCGAATTATGAGAGTGGCTATAGTAACAAATCCAACATGGGAGGAGGCAACTACTCGGATTACAGCTATGGACAAGATTCCTACTCTGTAAGTAAGCAGGGCAGCTGTAAAAGAGTGAGATGGGTAACTTTAGTCACCAGTGTCATTCTGCATCTCATATATTTATGTGAAGAATCTTCAAAACAAAGTTTTATTCATTTCTATGTCTATTCTTTTATACCAATTTCAGTTTAGATTTAATGCCAACACAAAATTGCAGTAAGCTTTGAGAAAGCAGCTGATTACTTGGTGAATTATTCTTAATTGATATTTGATTTTAAATCTGTATTAGGAATAGACAGTTGCAATTAGGATTGATGGATATGTGAGGGATTTTTAAATGATCAAAAGAGGAGCTCGTTAAGGATGTGATTTGTCCATGGACCGTTTTAATATGTGCAGTGAAATGATACAGTGGTGCTCACCTATAGCGGCACCAGCTTACAGCGGGACCTTACGGCAATCCCCTTTTTTTCCTTTATGTAAACTCTATTATCTGTGCTTGGGTTTAGCGGGACTGGAACAGGCCTGAACACGGGTACAGCTGGGGTGATTTACAAGCTTTGGATTTAAAAAAAAAAAAGCATTGTTTTTCCTTCTTTCCATACCATAATGCCAATGTCATGTCCAAAGCCTGCATCTACACGAGGCCAAACCATAAAAACGTGAGCTTTTGTTGGCGCTCAATGAGTGGGGTCATTGGTAAGGGGTGGTGGGGGGCTTGTAGATGGTCTCAAACTGGCCAGTCAGTTTTATGAGGCACTGTTTTTGGTAGCTAGGCTTAGTTATGAGTGAGAAGCACCTAAGCCTTGACGAGAATGTAAACTAATAGAATCTAGATTTTAGTTATCCTAATTGCCAGTGAACACAGTTTTATGTATTAAATATGAATAAGGAAAGTGGATGAAGATAGAGGGTGGCAGTAGAATAGGGGGGTTTAACAAAAATGCCCTTTACATGGAAGTGTGTACAAGGTACACTTTGTGTTTGTGTATGAGGGATTTTTTGTTTGTTTGTTTTTGGCGAAGTTAGATCTAGGTCTAGAGATGGGCTGTGGCGTGATTTGCTAAAAGAAAGAAGAGGAAGTGATATAAACACTGTATACTTTGCATTCCTATAGCGGGAACATGCCTATAGCATGATTTTTCTTCTGGAACGAGAAGTCCCGCTATAGTCATGTTCTATTGTATTCAAAAATATTCAAAATTATGATGGAATTAAAAATGGAGGAAATATGAATAAACTGATAACATATTTCTGATTGCTGATTTGTCTGAACATTTGTAATGTCTGCTATTAGTAAGGGGTATAATTTTTTTGGTAATAGGATAGTTTTTATTTTCGCACTGATTAGTGATTCTATGACAAGATGTCAACATCTAGCACTTTTTCCAGCTCTTCTCCAATGTGTAGATTTAGGAATCTGAACAGGAGAAGGTATATAGGCTTTTGTTAGTCGTCGAAGAATAATGGAATTCTATGAGCAAATTGAATTTGTATTTGGAGCAGAGATTTTCGAGAAAATCCAAAAAAAAAAAAAAGCACCAAGTTTGCGGAAAACTTTGTAGCAAGATCCTCTTGCATGACAACACACTTGCGCATAGAGCACAGCAAGCAGTTTAGACTGCTGAAGAGTGCGTCTTTGAAATCCTGCCACACCCAGCATATTAACCAGATTTAAGCTACCCTCAGACTTCTTTGTTTCATAATCTGAGAAAGCCACTCAAAGGATGACATTTCAAAGACAATGAGGAAGTCATTAAAGCTGTTGAAGATTGAATAGGGGCACATTCTGGGACATATTTCTTCCACGGTACTCTTGAAAGTAAAAGAGAGGTGATGGAGATGTAGGTGACTTTGTAAAGAAATAACAGTAAATGTACCCAAAAAACCCTAAACGTAATAAATCTTGTGAAGCACATCAATAAATAATCAATCACCCTTAGTGGTTGATTGTAGATGGAGTCCCCTTTTAACCGTATGTTCCTCTACCCAATAAACTCTATAAAGTAATAAATCTTGTGAAGCACATCAATAAATAATCAATCACCCTTAGTGGTTGATTGTAAATGGAGTCCCCTGTTATCCGTATTTGTATATGTAAAAAAAAAATAAAAAAATCTATAGATGACTGAGATGGGAATCTACACCCTTATCACCCAACTAAATAAGCACAATAAGGACTTTTACATATTTCATGTATATTTTTAACTTACAGCATGACATGGGAGGTAATTATGGAGGTGGCAGCTATGGTGGTGGTTATGGAGATAATGATTTCTACAACAGTTATCAGCAGGTAAGTGGCAGATGTTGACTGATCTTTTGGACTCACTAACATCTGTTTCACGTCAAAGCATGAATACCACGTGATGGAATATGTTTTCCAAAATCTTTGTTTTAATACCTAATTTTTTTGTGTTTATATTTAATATTGATCATATAAAAATTATACATCTTGACTATTTACAGGGCTCCCCATTATGCTCACATTTAAGTATTAAAACCTGGAGATTACCCCCTTAAAATTTTTGTCCAGCATGAGCATTACAATTTCGTTTGAGGAGTTTACATACCCTTTAAAAACACAAAAATGTGTGTCTCGCAAGCATCATTTTCACTCTTCTCTATCCCGAAGATGAGCCAGTGACTGATTTAATAACATAATCACACACATAGAGGCAGCACATACATAGGGAGCGAAGGTGATAGAGTTTGTGTGTATGAGCTTGGCTGAAGGAGTTTCCTTGTGTCAGCTTCAATCAAGGGAAGACAAGAATGCATTGTAGGTGTGCACTTCAGTAAATGTGAATGTAGCATATGAAAAAAAGGAACAATTTTTTTTCTTTGTTAGAAACCAACAACCCGGTAAGTTGCTAAAATAGGATTTAAATACCCCGACAGAAAACCAGAGTGAAGTAATCTCTTAAGTTGGCATTAAAAGGGGAGCCCTTTATGTAACTGAACTATTGAATTCTTTTAATTTTGTTTGCAATTATTGTGTATCAGTTTTAAGTAGTGAAAAAGAAATGCTTACAGTTTAATGATTTCTGTCTAAAACATGTTTACCATTGAGTTTGTTGGAAGTCAGAAGGCATGGTGAAGTCGGAGGCCATGGTTTAGTTCAAGTTATTCATTCTGTGTCCAGTTATGATAAACTTGTGTGGAAGTCTGAGGGATTGTTATAGTCATAAAGTTATTATTCTGTTTCCCGTTACCATAAATTGTTTGGAAGTCTGAGGTTTGTTGTAGTTAAATTATCATTCTGTGTTCAGTTACCATAAACTTGTTTATTTGATTTCAGCAAATGTATAACATGTGTGACGGTACTTCAGGATATTATGCTGAGGTATCGAATATTTGGCATTTTTTCTCACTTTTTTGTGTTTTGTTACCTTCATGGTGTTAGTATACGTTTTGTCAATTTTGTTGGTCATTTCATTTGTCTGTTTCATTTATTTTTGTCCACCCTAGAATCTGCCTGTCTTATTTTACCGTGTCAGTAAGGGTGTCTGCTCAAGTTGTTTTGTTTTCAATGATTTTATCTGCCTATCCTTAGCATATTTCTCAATTATGGAATCTGATTATCTTAAAAATCATGGTATGTGACACTTTACAGGCTAGTTTAATTGTCATTTTGGTACTTTTAAATAGTTCTCAATTTCTATCTTTAATGACGGAAAGATTACTTATTTCTTAATGTAATGGGGCTCACTTTCATCTTAATTTTGAGATATATATTAGTCTCATTAAGATTGTAAAATGATTGATTGATTTGGAAACAGTATGTAGATGAAATTCATACATTATATAACAATATATGGATATTCATGGAATTTTCTGTCTTATTCTTAGGTTGGTTGGTCTTAATAGTTGTATAAATGTTATAAATGTCCTGTCTTAACTTTGAGGTTGTGGGCTGGCATTTAACCTTTTTTTTTCCCCCTTGATGGATGAGTGAATTTTAAGTTACTTGATCTGTATTGCGTTGCTGGTACTGTTGCCCATTTCAGGATCATTTTCACTCTAAAAGGCTTTTTGTATATACAGCCATAGTAAATCTAAAAGTTTTGTTGCAGTGGTTCTTGCAGTGTAGAAATAATGAAAATACAAATACAGGGATGCCCTTTTTCTGGCTTTAGCTAGAATTCCGATTTCCGAAATCTTCCGGATATGGACACATCTCCGGTTCTCCGGTTAGCTTGAAAAAATTTGGCTGGTACTTTTTTCACTTCATCCCCTGGCCTGTTGGTTCCTGAGATGCTGAAATCTAAGTGAAAATGGATATCTGTTTCTTGCATCCGTACCCATACTCACTCCCCTATTTCTTCCTTCTGGTCATTGTATTTGCTCGATCAGACTCCCCATTTAATCTTCACAGCTCTTGCTTTCTTTAGTTATTGGTTGTTTAAAAGTACTTAAACTGAAATGTCTACATTTTTAGTGTAGTATCTGCTGGATTAGATATAGATGGTGAAGTTTTTGTATGTTTCGTTGATTCCTTTTAACACCTAGATTCTAGATCATAGCCTATATATTAGATCTGGAGCAAGATCTATTGTGAGCATTGATCTCATGGTTCAAGAATGAAGTACCAGAAGGAAGATTTTGTTTATCGGGTTGACGGTAGGCCTAGATTGAAAGCTATTGATAAAGGTGTAAATAATAAATTTAAATGGGAATAGCTTCAGGAGAAAGTTGATGGTAACGGTCACTTTTTTCCTAAACATAAATTACTTTGACACCAGTATCAGGTGAGGTGACAGACATAAGCCAGATTACCAGTTCTTACCATTCTAGATGGTAGATCTATTTTATTTATATTTTAAACATGTTAAAGATAATCTTAATCTCATAAGGCAGTGCAATTTACTTTTTTTATGGCATACTAATAATGTGAAAAGTAATTACTTGTTGTAAAGATAGGATGTGTGAGTAGGTCTTCATTTTATATCGCGAAAGTTCAGGTTTTCATCCTGACCTTAGGGCATCCCTGAAAATAGCATAGAGCAAGAACTTTTTAAACTCTTCAATGCAGGATGTTGCCGCTCCATGAATGTGCATCATCATCATCATTATTATAATTATTATTATTATTGTTATTGTTATTATCATCATGATCATCAACAGCATTATGATTATTATTACAGTGTCTACATACAAAGCCGCCTTGTATCTAGACTCAGGGTGTACGTACAAGGCCGCCTTGTATCTAGACTCTGGAATTGTCATGTCTATGTAGAAGGCCGCCTTGTAGCTAGACTCAAGGCCAACTATGTACAAGGCTAGATTCTTCCGGGTACTTAGATAAAGGGGAGCCTACTGCTAGATACAAGGTTGTTCCTGCCTCTATTCATTTACAATCAGAAACAATAACTTGACAATTAAAAGCAGATCATTCCTCGGATTTGTCACCAATGCTGAAGTTGAGCTCTTTTTACGTGATTGCTGTCACAAATGGCCAGAGCAAGTCCTGAAGTTGGGAAATCCAAACTTACAAGACCTATAGTCTTTTGTGAAGTGTGTGGAAGCGGAACTTGGCATCTTGTGATCATGTGAGTGAACTCCCTTTTAAT
This sequence comes from Goniobranchus fidelis, assembly GCA_028565935.1. Lineage (NCBI taxonomy): Eukaryota > Metazoa > Mollusca > Gastropoda > Nudibranchia > Chromodorididae > Goniobranchus > Goniobranchus fidelis. The sequence goes on from JAOWAZ010345394.1 coordinate 11,103, forward strand.
GTATTTTGTCCCTATATCTTTTGAAATAGGCAAAATACATCGACATTGTACAGTGACAAAATGCATTGCAGAGAGAGACGGAGAGAGAGAGAGAGCGATCGTGCGTGCACCTTTTGTCTTATTTAAATGAAGCATTGAGGCTACAGTGAGCAAATACAGAGCTGCTTACCATCCCGCATTTTGCGGAATCGTCCCGCAAAACCGCCTCCGATTCCGCCATCCCGCTTCATGCATGAAACATCCTGCAAAACGCCGATCGAAGTCACGCACTGGTTGGATAATTGCTCAAAACAATATTGGACCGTATGTTGTTGTCTATAGAAGTCGCGCACGGGATGGATAACTGTTCAAAACGATATTGGACCGTTTGTTGGTGTCTATAGACACTC